>JBCAUI010515747.1:0-12215 GCA_038406195.1 Haplosyllis anthogorgicola | reverse complement strand
GCTTATATCGATATCCCGCTTATATCGATATTTTTTTCCGCGCCAAAAATATCGATATAAGCGGGGACGAGTGTACTTAAGTGTGTGTTGACCAGGGGATTCTGTGCTATGACAAATGCATCAGTACACGGAATTCTTATCAGAAGTTTAACAATAGATGATACGATTTCTGTGTACTGGTGAGGAATTTTTTTCTCTTAGCATGCTTTTTTTTAAAGAACTGTCGGTAGACCAGGACAACACTTGTGTTGACGAAATCATTAAAAAAATCTGAAGAGGAAATTGTCATCAAATGTAGTATCGAACTGGCCTGAAGAAATACCAAAATTCTGATGACATACTGCCTTGTGTTCTAATGACATTAAGATGGACTGAGATTTGTATGGTGTATGGTGACTTCTTTATTACATGACTCCATTGCAATTATAGGTCGCAGATGTTCAGGATTTACCTCTTACATATATATCGTTAAGTCTGGAATTACATATTTACATAAACAAGGATTGCAACTCAAACCATTCCGTCCCAACTCGCAGGACTTCGGACTTTCCAGCTCGTAGATAACTTGATGGATGTTGTTTAAATGATCTCAGCTATATGTGGCCAAAAGTTGTAGCAAAAAGTATGATGCTTTATTCAAGTACATAATATAATAAATCCTCCTTCTGATAGTGCGAAGGAGATTTATTCCGGAAACTATTGACCAAAGGCTGTGGCATCCCTACAGCGATTGATGGACTTATGCCTCCCGAATCACAGATAGAAATGATGAATTACGTGTAACTTTCCAGCAAAATAACAAAAATTATCTTGAATATTAATGGAAACAGGATAAAGTTTCTGACTTGCAATGTCAATGTTTTAAAGACGTAATTTTGCTATTCGATGATTTTGCGAAAAAGTCACGAAACTGGATAAATTTATATTCTGCAGCTTTAACCTTTCAAATGATAATAATAAAAAAAACACATCAAATTAGCATGAGCTGACTTTCCTATTTAGATTACATCAGAACATAGTAAGAATTCTGGCTCGTTAACTTCTTTGTTCGTTAATGGTAGAACAAGGCAGTTGAAGTAAATTTTTAATATATTTATTCTGTGGTGGACCACACCTATTGTGTAAATAGCTCTGTGAAAATGGTTGGTGTTAGTGAAGTCTCAGCAATCAGGAGCCTGGGAGAGTTCCCTACATGTGCTTAAATACCCTTCTAATGGGGCAGATACAGTTGTCTCCGTTTGCAGGGATGCTGGACTAGTCTATTACAGATATCGAATGCATATGTCGTAGTCTAATAAGGTTTTTAGTTTTATATTAATTAACATTAGCGTCTATGGGTAATAGGGATGTTTATTTCACTTGCAGCATGAACACACGAAGACACATGCACACGCAGGCGCATGATAATGGAAACGACAGTAGTTTTTGATTGCCTGATCCTTCTATTGCCTGAGCTAATAGCGTGAAAATGATATGCGAGCCACGTGAATGTTTTTTACTGGTTGATGATCGTTGTAGAGCTTATTCCGGCCCCATGACCCAGTCATTTCATATTTCCCAATTTATGATCAACCTAGCCTTAAACTGTCATCATTCCTCATCATGCCTCATAACATTATTGCTCATAAAGTATTTGCAGAAAGCCAAGAGGAAGCCTAAAAAGCTAACGATAATACCTGCTACTGTGTGCCTTTTGTGTACCTTCACATCTTATTCCCTGTAAAAATCTCATTTTCAACAAATTGAAAAATATTTTTTCTCGAGATTAAAAATTGTTTTTACGCATTCAATTTGATAATGTAATGTCCCGCGAATAGTTTTGCAATATCCGATGGGTCATGACTGTAGGATGATTTCGAGACAATAATTGAAGAGATATTCAAGATGTGTATTGAATTTCATGTTATTTTTTCCGTAAATGTTGAGATCTTAAATTTAGCTGCCTTTGTTCGTCATACAATGGAGGTTCATTGCAGCATATTAAATATCAAAAGATATGCCAGACTACCAAGCTGACCTTCAAAAAGTAACTATACGTAGATCTATGCCTTTCTACGATTAAATTTATGTCAGATATTTAAGTTACTGAGAATTCGGGTGGTCAAGTAGTGTAAAATATATGACCAATTGCTTTCTGGATGTTTGTGATGGCAAATATGACCTACACTTAAATGATGATGAGTCATAAATATCTGCACACAATCCGAATAAAAATTGTATCAAATTGGATGTGTTTGGCTGAATAAACCCTCGTTGTATTATTGAGGCGCATAATGGCACGAAAAAAGCCGTGAACTGATGCAAACTTAATAGGATATTCATTATCTGGTACCAAAGTACCGCAGCAAATTTCCCAATTTTTGCACGCATCCAGCTCTTCCTCGTTTAGAATAAAGGCAGTAATCTCAAGACGTATCAAGTTACCACAGAGGAAACCGGTGTAATGCAGTTTACAGTGTTTTTTATTTCATCAGTGTCAAATTAAAATTCAAGTTGCACTTCCTACTTTATCTTCGCCTTCAGATCTGGTTACAAAAGTGCTTTTATTCTGCTGGGACGCAGTTCAAGCTCGATAAAACATTTGCTCCTGCCACTTTCAAATCTTGAATTTGCATTAAAATTTTAATCTAATATTGTGAAACTTGATTATTATATGATATGGAATATTTGTTCTTAATTACCCGTTGGGTCAAATCATAAGTAACTTTAACGAGTGCAATTTGAGAAAATTATTTGTGATGGTTTTACAAATTGTCAATCAATACCGTACGAAACTTACATTCGAAGCTGTTCTTAAACTTGAGATTATGTTATGTACTCAAACAGTTAAGCTGCAGATGTCAGCGCCATAGTCTATATTGACGTTTTGTCATTGAATTATCTACTTATTCAACGATGTCTAATGTAAAATTTAATAAAAATTCCAATAACCTATTTTTATATATTTGAAAAACTTCAAAAATTCGGTTCATCAACAAGAAAAGTCTTATCAACTATTCTGGACCATCTTCAAACATCTGCAGCTTCAAACTGAAGGAAGGCATATTAGATTTGCACAAAACATGTCCTAATCCGCACAAGAGGATTTAAAACGGGAAAGCTTTGACAAATTAGTATTATATCCAACAATAGGGCCTATTGTTATACTGCAAACATGTCTCTCCCTTTGAACATTTCTCAAATGCCACAAAATTATCCATGATGAATACACTCCTTTGATTGTGCCGTACAATGCATTACTTTCTAAAGAGCATTTCTTATTGCTAATTCCTTCGCTGTCAGGATTATTGCCTTGCTGGAGAAATTGGAATGCTACAGAGATACCTAAATCTGAATAATTTGTGTGCAGAGAAATACCGTCATTGAAGGATGCCTAAAACAATAATCTTGACAAATCCTTGCATAATGTGATTCATCAGCTATCATGTCACGGAAAAGTGCTGCATTGATTAAAGACAAAGGAAACTATCCGCAATTTTGTGTGAAACAAAGTTGTGCAAACGTTCATGAATGAAACAGACAACTGAGGTACACCGGATTTTTACTGAGAATAATTGGAAAATCTCGCTGCGTGTGTAGACGGGTTCATTCCTTGATTTCGGAATAACAATATGGATTGCCGTATACATTTCCCAGAATGGATAACAAATTTCGGAGAATGCCCCTCATTTATGGCTAGCGCTTGCTATGGCTATTTCCAAAACGATCAAAGATGGTCATTCAATACCTGATTTACCTTCAAAAGAGGTTGTAATACCATTCAGAATATATAAAGCGTAAAGAGACAGTGCCAACTATTTAAGGTATCCAATATCAAAGGTCATGTCCTACGTGCACTAATTTCGTATCTTAGGAAACTAATGCCATTTACAGCAATGCACAAATGAAATTCGGCATAACAACCGACGCCACCGCTTAGTGGCAATTACACTGTAATCAATGTGTACCATGAAATTCTCCTCTTTGTGACAGAAATTCTTAAGGTGTTGCCATATTATCGAGCACCTAACGTTTACACATTCTTATTTGACCTGATGTCTAATTTCCGACATTATGAGAACAAAGCCTGAGATAATACATATGAAGAAGCAACTGAACTTTAATGGGGTGTGTAGGGTGTATGGGGATTGAACACTGGTCCCTGGATTTAAAGCCCTGTATGCTAGCCACTGGGCTAACACAACTGAATATGATATGCTAATCCATGTTTCTGAATTCTGAATATGGTATATCAATCAAATATGCTATAGATCTATGACAGAATTTTTCGTCAATACTCTTTATTTTGGAAACTCAGGAATATGTTGTTAGTCAAGCAAAGCACACAGGGTGAAAATCTGAACTGATTTCTCTCGGGCAAGATTCTTCACACGAAAATACAATTATGCTGCAAAGATAATTACACACAGACACTGTAGAGCAGAATGGTATTGTACATGCATTACTTGTTAGTTAGCCTCATCAATACAGCTCTTAAGGGCTCTCACAATTATATGCAATTTTCTCCAAAGCACATTAACGCAAATAGGCTTGACTCCAATAATTGATACATAATGCTCGAATAGATGGGAGATATAGGGCGACCCTCCAAACACAGGCGGATTAATTTCCTTCAGAGAAGATGTGAAAATATCACACAAAATGGGTGAATATTGTGGGACAATGAGTCTCAGTTGTGCCAGATCAAGATCGAAGTCAATACGTCTTTTCAAGAGGAAACGGTGAAGATTAATAATTTTTGGGAAGTAGCACCATGCCCATTCAACAAAATATTGTTGAAATGAATTAAGAAGTGATATAATCTAAAAACTGATTCTGATAGTTGTCAGTTATGTCTGGTTCCATCAGACCATAGAAGCCATTAAAGGAAATTGGCGCAAAGCATAAATGTACGTTGAGCTTGTCATAGCAAGAATTGTTGATTTAAACATAGATTGAGCTTCTGGAGGGTCCCTCAAACTATGACCAAGATAAGTTGTCGTGTTCTCGCCCTACATTTACAAAAAAAAAGAAATTCCCATACCACAGTTAATTAAGAGAATAACACGAACTGTGTATTTCACGTCCTGTTCGGAAATGGAACAAACTGCATCTTTTGATTCTGAAAGAATGATCATACATTCTACTACTTGAACCCTAGGCAATTACCACATCTACATAGTCTAAGAGTAGCTTTTGATGCTGAACTGACACTTGGGAGTCCATACTCAGACTGTAACTTGAGCTCAGACAATCTTCCACTTCTGTCGTACATGTAACATAGACAGCTTCATAAAGGCTCAAGTAGCTTCACAAGATGATGCAAATTTGTCTCTTATGCGGATTAAGGGGAAGACAATATGTTCAAAGTGAAGTTCTGCATTGCCTGTGTGGATACTGATAGTGATGGCAGTTGTAGAATGACTGAAGTCTAAGGGTGTATATTTATAGTACTTTTACAGTACAATATGATTGTTTGAATGAAAGTTGTAGGAAAATGGATATTAAAGCGATACAGTTAACATTTATTTATGAAATTTACTGCATAATTCAAGTTCAATGCAAGAAGTGGCCTTTTATGTACAATACAGGTTTGTACCTTTGCAAATTTCATTCTGATTTCTTTTTCATTTTCAAACTAATAGATCGTCGTCTAATTTGGCATTGTCTAATGCTAGTTAAGTCACTTCACTCTTATTAATTAATCGAAAGTATGTGCACAAATACTTGCCATTTGCAACATGCACAGATGTGTTCTCACTGTACCTAGTCCTATATTTGCCAGAAATATTTCCCTTTGATTGCAATATAATTACCAATATATATATATATATATATATATATATATATATATATTATCAATATGTGATGCATTAAATGTTTGATGATTAAGCTTAAGTATTTCCAATTACGAATCCTACACGAAACAATATACTTCCAACTGGCACAGAATATTCTCTAAATTAAAGTTTATAAGACAGAAAAATGGTTCCATTTCAAAATTTATCATTCACTTTGGACATAAACAACCCAATTTTACCTGCCTTTTTGTTTTATTCATTTTAAATAGTAAAATAGACTAAATGCCTTGTTAGTGTTGTTTCATACTACAATTCATGATTGAGTATAATAAATTACGTTTGATTAAGATTGAACACAAATCACGCCTGCCAAACTGTAATGGGATTTATAGCCACGCCTAACAGTTTGTGATATCCTAAATGGACATAAATTCCTCACACAAAGTGGCGAGCACCACTTTAGATCACATGGAATTATACTTAATCCAGACGAGATTTTTATGCAGGCTGACAAATTGCAGCATTATGTTACGGATCAGAATCCGTTGTTGCAGTGATAAAGTGGTGTAAGAACGGCTCGCGTGACAACATCTACACGGTTTGACTTCGTGTTAACCTTATGAACAACATAATTGCTGGATATCTAAAGGCATAGTAGTGGTGCTTTTACTGTGAAAATGTTTTATATGGTTTCTTTGTCCTTTCACTCTGTCTACTCACTCGAGATGGTTCACATGCAATCGTAGTTGCGAAAAGAAAGAACGTTTAAAGGCATTTAAATGTATTAGTACATTTTACCTTTGTGCAGATTTAAAGATACAATGATTATCACGATTAAAAGAAAAATTGCTATTATCAAGTTACATTAATTAATTAATTAGTTAATTATTGACGCGTTTTAAATGTTATTTCGGTTTTGCCACAAACAGTATGATATGGCATATGATTTAATTTGATTCAGCGTCTTTCTTGTAAGAATTTGTTACAGC
The DNA here is from genome assembly GCA_038406195.1 of Haplosyllis anthogorgicola. NCBI lineage: Eukaryota > Metazoa > Annelida > Polychaeta > Phyllodocida > Syllidae > Haplosyllis > Haplosyllis anthogorgicola. The sequence continues at coordinate 5,446 of JBCAUI010515747.1, read as the reverse complement.
AAAAAAACCCAATAATTCTGATAAACGCATACTCGATTTGGTAACAGCTTATAAACTGGGTGTAGCCATCGTTGGAGTATAAAATGTCATATGTTTAATGAGTAACTGCCCCTTGCAATTACTGTGACGGTTTTATATGTAAATATAAATAAAGAAACAAACCCTTGGATATAACGACCATAGTAAATCCGCATGACCTACAGTAAGACAGAAAATGAAAGACTAAAACTGGTAATAAAAGTAATGGATTGGTCACATGACTGTGCTTAGAATTATTTATGATGCACATGTTGTGTGCCTGTTCTGATCCTGGGTCATGCATGGTGCAGATGCAGAGTATGTAAAATGTAACGTGATTCACTTGTAGTCATTCCATTAAAGGAATTTCCATGTGAACAGTTTAAATGTCGCTGAAATCTACCATAGCATGTCAAAGTGCAGAAGAAAACTAGATTTTAGTCCACAAGCTCTCACCTACAAATTTTGTTCACAGATGCACATATCTGTGTAATTTTCGTTTACCTTAGATTTTGAACAATAGAATTTCACCTTGTGTCATATTCACGTCAATAGTGCTTGGTTTCCAAATGTTCCAAAATTTTCGAGGTTTTTTAACAAAAAGGTTGAACGATGTACAAACACATGTACAAATCATATGATGATTGCCACGCTTCTACTTTATTAATGAATAATTCAAGGATAGTAACCATGTCAAAAAAATTTTCAAGGAAAATATTCGTAATATAATGCTTAACCTAGAATAATAGAGCCTTTCATATGGAGGACAATATTCTACTAAATCAAAATTAGACCATCTATTGGCTCCAAGTTTCCATTAGATGTATGGAAACATTGTCATCTTTGGCTTAAGGCACATAAACTTGGCCCTTGTAAGCTCATTCAGGAAAAGTGAAGGCCATTTTTGCCTGAGTTGTCTATTCCCCTTTTACACAGCTCACTAAATCCATTTGCCATTTCTATTAACTCCATTGAATGAGTTTCTGGTCACTAGAGATTTATGTTAACAAAAGGGTACCGCCATGTGTCTCGTTTTCTATGGGAACTGTCATTGTACTCGTTAACATGGGATGCAAATTTTTATAAATATAACAAGATTCCGGCGCAAGTTTCAAATTATTTAATGTATAAAGTGTAGCAGCAGCATCCAGATCAGCAGGTACACGGCGCCTCATGGCCATGTGAATCCGAATTTCCATATGTTTGTAAGTTGTGTAATGTTGTGTTGCATTGTCTCCTAAAATTTTCTTAAAGGGTTTAACGAAAGCAAAGTACAATGGAACTCGTTGTCATGTTGACCCTAAGGGTTCGCCTGCATCGTCATGATTTCATTCTCTGCTATAAATTACTGAACGAACGAAAATAGTCAACACTGAAAGATGCATTAACCTTGATTGCATTTAAATTGTCTGAGTGACTAAGATTGCAGAACTAAACAGCAATTGTGGTTTATTTTTGAAACCAATAAGGTAATTTGTAGTCTGTAATTATTGGCAAATAGCTTCTTCATCAGATAAACGTTTAGGTAATAGCAAAAGAGACTGAACAGTTTTTCCGTCAAGCATGCAAAATGCCATTAAAAGTTTAGAATTTAAAACTTTATTAGACTATTTCATAATGAAAATCCATCGTTTTCCAACCGAGTAACAGCCTTAGCTTGCGTAAATGAAGAAGAACATTGTTGGTAGTCGTTCAGTGTACAGGACGCATGAGGTTACTTTGCACAAAGAACTTTAAATGTCACACAAATCTCTCTGAGAGTGCAGATATGAGTTATCAAAAGTTGGCTAAAAGGACCTTCCGCAAAAATGTAGGTCATCAAATTGAGATGTGTGTATCGCGTCTGCATTGCGGAAAATCAAGCAGCACCTCTTCCCGAGGAAACTGAACCAGTGAACACATCTTTTACATTATAAGATGAACTCCAGTCTTCCATTAGTTTTCTAACGTATTAGTTACAGATGGTTTCGCAAAGTGAATACGGTTCCACGGATCGGAAGTGAAGGATAGAGGCACTCTCAAATCATTTTCTTGTTGACACATTTCCAAACATTTTCAGAGTTTTTAAAAGAATATTTCGTTTATGTCTGTCTCAACCTGTCACAGGATGAATATGTCGTAATAGAACCAATGCTTACAACAATAGTGCAAGTAAAAGCAGGGGCGGATCCAGGATTTCCCGTGGGGGGGGGGCGCCCGGCCCGTTTGGGAGGGGGGGCGCCACCCCTATTTTCGCCCAAAATTTAGCGGAAAGTGCATGAAAATGAAGAAGATTTGGGCCGTTGGGGGGGGGGCGGACGCCGGCGGCGTCCCCCTAGATCCGCCAATGAAAACATAATCTGAAGTCACGCTCTGTGAAACTCTTGCAGCCTACTGTTTAACCGTTCCAAGAGTTAAATGTTCATTTAGTGTCTGCGATACTGTTTGATGATATATATGTGTGTCTCCTTTAACTCGGGATCGCATATTCTTCCGTTACAGCACATACAATAAAAGGGGTTTCTTAATTGAAACCACTGTTATCAATTTACTTATTTCATCTACCGTAATATCAGTGGATCCTTTTCGATGCATTATGGATGTAAAGTCTTCTCATGTAGTTTCCATTAAGATGAATGTAATGTCTTTCGTAAATAGCTTCCCTCATAAGACAATAGTCTGAGTCCCAAACACGATGCTTTAAAAAGAGATTTGGGTCTGGAGTATTTATAATTTCCAGGCACACTGCATTGTTTGAAAGGTCAGACCTCAATCTAGAGAAATCGTACTCCATAATGTAAGGTTATTATGATAGTAAAGTACAAAGTTATCCCACACAGCTGAGTGTTATCCCTTGGTATGAATATCCGTTTGGTTAAAACAAAACTATGGCAACTCATCACAAGAGGATATTTGGTTCATGCCTTGGTATGAACACTCTGCGAACACTCTGGTGCCAAAGAATCTATGCACACTTATGGTGAACTGCACTATTCTCCAGAAATTCAGTGAATATATTATCAAGATATTTTCATTGCACATAACATTAGATTTATAATGCATGTTTTATGCATTTCTACTGCTGAATCACTTATCATCAAAGAAAGTAAGACCCCATCCAAGAAACCTTGTGGCATGCTGACATGAAATACAACATCTTATGGGAAAGTTTTTCGTAGGTATCACCGGCGACTGTTGATTTTTAAATGACACATGAATGACATGTTATATTAAGCAAGCGGAGTCTTATCACTGGTGACATGAGACCGGTGCATTTAATCCATACGCCTTCAGTAACAAATTCTTCAAGGTTTGAAACGTTATTTCCTGTGTTTTCATGGAAAAAGGAAACCGCCTTATTTATTTTCTCGTGCTGTAGGGCCAGCTTAGATGGGATACTATGATATGTCAATTATAAACATGAAATATGACTTAACTTGGGGAAATGCAAAGCACACCGACCTTTAATTAGTTTAAAATATCAGAGCTAATGATCTAACAAGAGAAATTAATGAACAACAATAATGTTAGCAGAATTTTTGGCATTCAGTAGACATGCTGCATGAAGCGCGAATAAAATTAGCTAAATGCACACAGATTTATGGAGAACTATTTTTCCGTTTTGGGATGCGTTAACTCTTGTATTCAGTTTAGATTATTCAGAACGCGTATTCATTACAAAGCCGGCTAGATAAATTTTCAAGAAAGTTAAAATAAATACATACGATAAAAGTTTCGAATTTAGCTTGACTATGAATCTGGTGCCACTAGACTGCAGAGGATAGATCTATTGAACTATGATGTAACAAATGCCACATTCTTCTGACAAAGTGAAGTCATTTGGTCGAACACAGTCTGTCTTGGGTCTGGAGTGCCTAAAGTTTTCAATGCCAGAGGCAGTAAAAGGAAATAGAGAAGACATTGTGGTCACATGTCTCTGTTCTTTGTTCATTAAGACTTTGGATGAAGGCCCTTTGAGTGATTTTATGGTCAGTAGAGGTTAGAAAAAATCAGAAAGATCAGGGCAATAACTGAAATTTATGGCGCTGTTGACTGGTGCATCTAACCATCTATGGTCGGATGGTGAACAAGAATCTCTCTGAAGTGCAATGATATTCAAAATAACATGCATGATGAGCAAAATCCAATATTGTTGCAGGTAACACTGCTCAAACATCCGAGTTATTCAGGTTGTTTTGGGCAGTAAAGCTTTAATTCTCAAAATTATTTATATTCTTTTTATGGCTCCTAATATCTGTGCATGTTTCAGTGTTAGTCACAGCAAAGTCTATGATGCTATTTAATGTAAGAGATTATTTCGTCCCAGCTAAAAGATTCCCCACATGTTCTCAACACAAGAGTATATTTTGTATTATTGCCACTCGATTGAAGTAGTTTAATGGGTGTGAATAACTCACCCTTCAGATGCTTTGTAACAGTAGACAAAATATTTAGTCATAACCAACTGGGGAAACCATGTTCAATTATTTGTGAAATTTTCTTATAAGGCTCTCTTATGTAAAGATGTCCAATAAAAATAAGACGATTTCCGTCTGACATGAAATAAAACTTAGTTTGAGTCCATTAGAACAGAAAATTCGTTTTCAACGTAATCAGTTTCTAAGGACTCTTTGATTTCATTGACCAAGCAAGGGTGGAGGAGAAAACAGGAGACATGCCATGATTAATTATTGCATTTGTAACTATATATTAATCATTTTATCAACTTTCTCAGAGGAGAACCTATTGTCTTTACTTGCAGTCGGAACAACTTATGCACACGACGAAAATTCTTTAGTTAAGGTAGAATTATACGCACTCTTTCGTCTGTACGTTTGTAACACAACGTAGAACTCAAACCTCAACTGTTCTAGAAATTATATAACTTTATTATGCATATCACTAATTATAACAATAGAAATACTGCAATTAGATCCCATTGTTCAGCAAGCCGTTTAATCCAGTGTGGGATGTTGTAATTCAATTCTCTAAAAGTGTAATTCCTGATGTCCATGGATTCTTCCCGTGCAGTGAAAGCCTTTACTTTACCGCATAGAGAGCTGTGCTCAGAATTATTTATGATGTGAAAGCAAAGGTCTTTTCTGATCCGGTGCGGAGCACAGGAGAAAGCACTCTATAATGTAATTTGTTATGATTGTCCAGGCCTCAACACAGGCCCAGCTGAGCCCTGAAATATTCCCAATTTACTGTCGTAAGATATAAAGCAACAAAGGGATAACACAATGTGATTGAATTCGGGATCATAGATAGATGTCCCGGATTATAGAATCCACCGTCGCTGTGGGATTAATTTCAGTTGTTAAACAAAGCTTTCACAGGAGTGGAAAATTCCAGTTTCAGCAAGGAACTCGTGAAGGAGGAGAGGCAATAGCGAGAGTTTACCACAGACTCAAGGCTCAGTCTCAAGACTCCAGGAGGAGAGGCAATA
>JBCAUI010515736.1:0-12216 GCA_038406195.1 Haplosyllis anthogorgicola | reverse complement strand
ATAGAGAAACTTAAAGAAGATTTTCAGAAAATTTCTACTGAATATAGACAAGTTTTAGAAGAAGTAGATAATAGAATTAAAGATTTTAAAGTAAGTGGAGATTGGATTGACATACAAAAAGTTTTTGAAGATTGTCAGAAAAATAAAATATCTTTGTCAGTAAATGAACAAGCAACAAAAGAGCAGCTAGAAGGTGAATTAAGTAAATTACAAGGAGATAGAGTTAAAGTAGTAAAACAATATAAGGAGCTTGTGGATTCAAGTTCAGAAGAAGTACAGAAGTTTGTAGATCAGGTAAATATAAAGAGAAAGAAAGAATATTTAGAAGATTTGATAGATAAAAGAAATAAAGAGTTAAGACAGAAAAAGAGATCCAACATGCCTTTTAAATTTGGAATGGTGGAGATGCCGGGGATTCATCCAATTTATTTTGTTCAGTTGCAAATAAAGTAAATTATAGTGAAGTAAAACAGACATAACTGAGCATTGGCAAAGTGAGATGTCGTTTAAAATGCGAATGCAAGAGATCGTAATGTTCTTCTAAAGAGGGTCTATTGCTACATAACTAAATAAAATTTCTGATCAATTGATACTACAGAGATATAGCTGTTATCTCAGCTTGTCTAGACATATGACATTTGACCAAGAGATGAGACAAATTCAATTTGTACTCGCAGACAGCAGATAGGGGCATTCCATTATATCATACACGAATTCCTTAAGCGCTGTCAATTTTGTCCCTTATCAATATAATAACCTGGAAACTGTGAATATATTTTGTTATTATATTGGAAACTATTGGCATAAAATACAATAACCATTGAATTATTCACTACTTAACAAAAAAATTGACATTGCAATGTAAAATTACGTAAAAGTGCAATTTTCACGCATGATTACTCGACACCGACAAGTCTCACATAGTGACGACAGACATTACTTACAAAATGTTAAAAATGTTGCAAGGGAAATAAAACAAAAAAGTTCCTAATTTAGCATCAGTGTGTAAAATAAAAATGATCATTTAACAAAGATATTTGTCTTACATCTCCTGGACTGAATGCCCGCTTGACAAAGAGCCATAGGTACTGCAATGATATGATATTTGTGGATTTCTCGTGGCCATTTTGTCCTCATCAGAAGAATCGAGATGTGAACATTTGTAAAGCCACCACCTTTCATTGACTATCAAGGCGCCTATTTTCCCCGTACGATAAATGGCCAAATTCAATATTTTTCCTTGTATGTGCGATCTACAACATTGCAACATGCCTACAGATCATAAAGGGAACCTGTGGGCAAGTAAAATTTACAGTTTACACGAGGTAAGTGTGTAACAGTAAACAATTATCTGAAACTGGTTTGAATGCAACATTAATACATAATACATTAATTAATTAATCATGACAACAAAATAAGAATTGCCGTTATTAATGTATTAAAATATGATCCAAGGTTACTGGTAACAGGAAACCGAATGAATATTTCCCTCGTACATTACACTTAGCATTAAGAATTCAGACATTGGTAATTGTTTTATCCCCTGTAATGTAATTGGGATTATCCGTTTCCGTTTATTCATTATAAGTGGAGGTTACATGTTTTCGAGATTTGTTTCCAAGAAGATAATACGGATATTATGAACATGAAAGATAAGCGTGTAGATCAAGAATATTTTTTTTAGGTTTCTCTTGAAAAAAGATATAGCAGAAGCAGATAATTTGTTCGGGTCGAAGATTTATCGTTATTCGTTTCATTACAAAATTGCCGAAAAAGTGAAACATATATAGCTATTTATTTTAAGATGGCAATTTTCACAGATCCGATGAGCTTTTATACCCCTAAGAACTCGTTAAAACGCAAATCTAGATATTGACAGCATAGATGCCGTCAACACAACTTACGATTTCTCTCTGTAACTCTGACCAGATTTGAATTTTTACCTGCAGAAGAGGCATAATCAGTTTTAAATTAATGAGAACAATTGGCAATAGTGACCAGCCTTTTAAAAGAAGATGGCTTAGGCACTTACAGTATCTACGAAGATTTTTCAATGATTTTGTTTGGGTACAAGTCACACGTTAGTCATATCACACAGAATAGCAACAGATGAGCTAAGTTCAGAGGATGAAATTCTCACCAGTTTTGAAACAATAAAAATTCAAAATCATAGCGTGGAATTACTTTCTTCTCTATTTTGTTCTGTATGTTTCCAAAATTGATCAGAATTTCAGAAGCTGGAAAATGGTGTCCAGTCTTACTTAATAAATCTTCAGGTATCAGGTTTCATAGCTGATTATTTTGTTGACATGATAAAAAACAATGATCAAAATACCGAATTGAAAGAAATCTTTGTCATTTATGCTAGGACAGTTTCCTTTTTTAAGTTTTAGTCATGAGAAATATCCAAATCTCAGAAATGAAACTCTCCACGTATTTAGTATTATCGTTGAAAGACCCCATATCACGTCACCTGGGCTGGTGTCCACTAAGTGCCACGGGACCTCAATAATAACTTCCATGAATAAAACGGTTTTGCTTTTGGCTACATTGTCCTCACCACGGAATTTGTGTGAGAACATTGATGGAACGTTAACCTCGCATTAACCGCCAGAGACTACTTTACTACACTGTCAGTGTACTGAATCGATGTTCTCATATTATTACAATTTACCTACCATTTTGTGTCAGCGTAACCTATTGGATCTACAAAGTGTACACGTTTTGCTATCACTTTGTGCCCATGGCAAATATAGCAAACAAATCGCAATTGGAAAATTTTTAAGTTTATTTTATACATGTTGATTTTAAACAGAAAACGTTGGTTTAAGAGACAGACCACAATATTTCCATATTTAGTTTCTTTTATAAAACGCAACTGTTTTTTAGTCAGAAAATGAATATTAATATCTACACACACTGGTAACTATAATTTTCTTCACAGACTGAGTCAAAACTTCAAAGCAAAACAAAGCAAAACTTCCGCTTGTCCCAAAAACGTAAATCAAGAAATTGCACACATCTTGGTGGATTCTAAACGTTCCTTTGTCTACCATAATGCAAGAAAGATGAGCGATGTTAACAACTTTAGGATGACTGCAGCTAGGTGGGCGGAAATGTGATAGAAATACATTTTCTAGTAGTATCGCTTACTATTAATTGTACTATGTCACGTTATCGCAATGGTTAGATGACTGTTAATCCGTTTTATCCTTCACACTCTTCTGGAAATGGGAACCTTTACCGAGTAATCACGCAGCGGCCATTACGCTTAAACCGTGCTCGATTTACACGATCTAAAAGCACGGACATTTTTTCGCGGTCACACAATTGCGGTCACAGAATTGTTTTTCTTCTTGAAGGTCTAGTTATTAAAACATCTGTAACCCATTCGAAATAAGACATTAATTTTGTTGCACTGCTTTGACTAGTGTTAAAATTAAAATTAGCTAAAATTTGGAAGAGAAGAAGACTGATTCAATTGAAAAGTTTATACTATACTTACGTCATGGTAATCAGCGTTAAAACAGTAAACACGATGCAGACTTTTCATAAAAGACGTACGCGATCACTGAACCTAAACAAGATTAATTAGTCTGTAATTTGCTCAATGTTTTACATTACTTGACAATGAGAAATGAGAAATTGCGTCAAAGGCAGAAAGAAGCATTAAGCACAAGATTTATTTGAAGCTCATGTTTAGTTATTAGCTTCATTCTTCGTTGAGAAGTTGCATTCATGTGCACTCTCATTGCGGATCAACTACATTGGAGTGTAGCACTACGGTAAAAATCACTAAAAGACTGCATGCACTCTTAGAAGGAAGAATTTTGAAAAAACAATGACGTAGGTAGAAGTGAACCTATTGAGACAACCGATTTTTGAAGTAAAGACGTCTCAGTAAATCACAGCCTCACCAGACTAAGATGTTAAATTGGTACCAGCTCCATGTTGGAAGACAGGATGGCATGGCCCTGCATGGGAATGTGCGTTGATACCTGATTGGATGATCGGGGGTGATGCTTACACCAAAGCTGGGTGAGTTCTTGGTTAAGGTCCTGGCTGGGAAATGTGAATCGTGTTTGATGAGCACTGCGTTCTAAAATAGCGGCTTTTCAAGTGTAATACTATTAACTTTATATTGGACCGCTGTGACATTGATCAATCAACCGCAAAAATAAACCTCGGTTCACCACAGTATAAATTGTCTATTTGACAAGCAAGGAAGATATGATACGCACGTCTATTACCAAATAAAATGAGTTCAAATAGTCTTCTGAACTCATTTGGCATTTGTTCAAAATAAATAGTTGCAAATCAAGCAAAGGCAATTTTAACCGAAATAGATTTACTTATATTTTTACAGATTTAATACAAAAGAAGAAATAAAAAGACATACATTTTTACAGGTTTTGTAAGAAAAAATAGATCCAGATGGACCTGAGCTCATTTGGCATTATCACTATACTGAGACAATTTAGATCATAATATCACAAGGATACAAAGTGTCTGGGATCAAATGTCAAAAGTGATCAATGAAAAAATCACAAATATGGCTGCCAAACTAGAATTTTTAGTGGCATCAATATAATTTTTACAGAAAATAAAGAGGGTATGTAGATGCATATGCTTACAAAATATAAAATCTGTATCTTTAACCATGTGTCCAAGAATAATGTTCAAAGAAAAATACAAATATGGCTGCTAATTTGAGAATAAAGGCCACAGCAGCATAATTTTTGCTAGGCTTTGATATGGGACATAGGTGCATATGTGTGTAAGATATGAAGTCTCAATCATCAATAGTGTGCTCAGGGTGAATGTGCACAGACAACAATGCTGACGATGATGACAATGACAACAATTACGACGATGACGATGGACGATGGACACTTCATGATTCTGTAGGCTCTTTGGCATATATGCCAGATGAGCCAAAAATCCCCGCTAAATAAAAGCAGATTAAAAGTGCGGAATAGTAGCGATATCAATTATAAATCATTAATATTTTAAGCCAATTTGTTTCGCATTCCCTTCAAATAAATGTGTCATGTGCGTAAAGAGAGAATGACATATTAAGAAGGAACGTTGAACATTGTTTTATGAATATGTGAAGCTGCCTTTGGTATTAAATGTATGTGTCACTGATGCATTTGGGATTGCGTAATTTAATTGTAATCATCAAGTAATCTTTTAGATTAATTCCCCTCCCAGGACGCAAAAACAAGTTAATAATGAAATGTCAATTCACTGGGGGCAAATGAAACAAAAATGCCTACAAATATCTCAATTTACATTACTTGCGCTCTTCCTATCTTAATTTTATAGGAAAAGATGTGGGCGCAAATACCTCCCGAAAAAATTAAATACATAGACTTAGTTGATCAAATGTAGCATAAAAATGTACGACTACAAAATATCTCACGGACGGAAAAAGCAGTCGATACATATCTTGCATGTGGGAGATGTTAATTCGTATTATAAAATGCGTTCATTACACAAAAATCGTATCAATTGTGCACATGAGGGTGTGTACATTAGCGAGCTCTCATAAAGTATCGTGTTGAAGTACTGATACGATTTTTGTGTACTGTTAACAGCTTGTCATTCCATGTGTGCAAATCGTCCTCTAAGTGTTTTAAAAACAGTTTCTTTCGAATAAAAAAGAAGCAAAGGAAGTGGGAGGTGAAGTTCTTAACATACGTTTTAAAAAGCTTTCTCATTCTACAAGTAAAACGGAAAACGTATGTCCGCTCTTTACCGCAACACAAGTGATCAGGTGCAGCACGAAGCCAATATTAATCATCCCTTGAATTTCTAATTAATTGTGATTCGAACATCATCACATGTTACCATAGTGTCCATGACACGCTCCTTGGATTAATGCAGCAAGCTTAAAGTGCTTGCTACTTTTGCCGCACCTTGATTTCTGGGCAACATCAGCGAACAGATCTTTTGGACTGAAACTGGGGACAAAAAATATTGGTTTTACTGGTTAATTGTCCCTGCATTTTAGTTGCCAGTGGATTTTTAGAAAATAATACAATCCAATGTGGTGTAGGCTGTTGAAGGCTTACGAAAACATTTTACAAAGACAGTGTTTCTCTGTAACTGAAATCTACCTTCCTTTTGACGCACGATATATAGTTCTTCAACCAGTGCGAACACCTTTATTAAATTTAGAAGTAGCGTAGTCATACTCGACAGAGAAATTGTCCTGAAGATACCATCTTATCACACTAACAGTTTAATTAAGTGAAAGGAGGATGTCAACAAACCACTTTTGCAAGGTTACCTTGGAAAGTTGATAGCTTCATGTTCCCATAACTGCTAAGTTGTACACTCACAATGAAAAAGATTTCAACTACGTGTATCTGTTTTGTGACAGCGCACCAATTGTTAATGTGACGGTTGTCACACTTCATTGCATTCGACATCTGCTATTTTGTAAGATGCGAATAGGTATCATGCTGTGATTTTATCGAGAACAAAAGCACAGCGTGAATATCTATTGTTTCGAGCTGCCACTGATTTCGTGAGGTTAAACACATTTTTTTGGCAATCATTTTTTTTATAATGGCATCCTTAAATATTTTCGTGACTACACCACCTACTCAATTGCGATATTATTGCTTCCCGCATATGCAGCAGGGACAGTGGTGTCCGTATGTTTGTCCATCTGTTCAGGCTGTAACGCTTGAGCGACTCGACCAAGAAACTTCAATTTTGGTAAGCAGCTGCATTTTGATAATACCTGGGCTTCAGTATTAAGGTCATAGGCTCATGTTTAAGGCCACAGCAATAAAAATAGGTCCAGATGGACCTGAGCTCATTTGGCATTATCAAAATACTTAGACAAGTTAGATCACAAGGATATCTCAAGGATACAATGTGTCTAGGATCAAATCTCCAATGTAATCAATGAAAAAAGCACAAATATGGCTACCAAATTAGAAATATAAGTGGCATCACTATAATTTTTACAGAAAATATAGAGAGTATGTAGATGCATATCCCTGTATCATATAAAGTCTCTACCTTTAACTGTGTGTCAAGGAATAAGGTTCAAAGAAAAATACAAATATGGCTGCCAATTTGAGAATAATGGTCACAGCAACATGAGTTTTGCTAGGCTATGAGTTAGGACATAGATGAATATGTGTGTAAAATATGAAGTCTTTATGATCAACAGTGTGCTCAGGGTGACTGTGCACAGATGATGACAATGCCAACAACAACAATGATGATGACAACGGACACTTCATGATTCAACAAGCTCTTGGCATATATGCCAAATGAGCCAAAAATATAAGGCCACTATCCACATTTGTCATCAATAAATATGTTTTAAAATAAAAAGAAGGTCAGGGACATTTGGAAGTCCAATTTTATGTATAATGCCCATTTTAAAGCCTAATTTTTAATGACTATTTTGCTAATATCTATGCCTCTTTTTTGCACTTGTCAAATTATCTTTGCTGCTGAAACTGAAAGCAATAAGTTATTCGTAAACAATTTTAAACGACACGAGACATGGGTGGTCAGATGTAGAAGATGCATCTTTAATTGAACTACAAGACCGATTGCCATTTCATCCATAATGCAAAACAATTGAGTAAGGTAAAATAACGTCACGGCATTGACGGGTGTAGCGGTGATTTATATAGAGTCTCTACGGAGCAAGCCTAAAGAGCAAGCATGCGTTTGAAAAGTGAAAGAAGACCTTTACACTGCAAACTACGACAGCATTATCCAGGATGCGTAATTGGACCCACGCGTACATTTATAAGCTGTGTTTTACAGATGACAGCACGTTGATAAAGACCATAAAGGGAAAATACTAGTTTATAAGAGCCTCCAAATACCCATTTGTGGACACATTCCATGTTTCATTCAAATTAAACACATTGTCTAATAGATGCAAGGTGCTGATACAGAATGTTTGACAGTGCGCGTTTTCCTAAACGGATGACAAGGCATTATTTCAGTGCTATCGCAATGTCATTCAAATATGAATATGCGCTACCCTTTACCTGAAGTGTTCTACCGTCCTAACCGTTTACACACGTGTTCCTATGTATTTCTTTAACCCTTCATAAACTACTTAGGCTAATTGCCATTAGGCTGCATTATATTCTTCTTTGTTCTTAATTCTTTTATCAAAGTACACTGGGGTGTCCTTCTTCGTACTCGGGTTAATTTTCTTCTTCAAATATAATAAGGAAATAAACATTTTACTCATAGCTGGTTGCAATATCAAAATGTTGATACAATTTTACGATATTCGTTGTGAGTATTATCCTAGAGTAACCCACTTATACATACATTAAAATACATCATTTGATTTCAAACAACATAGATCTGTTGTTGTGAAGTTGACGAAATTCAAGAGTTATAGTGGGAATTGAGATATAACTTATGAGTACACTTGCGCAACTGTCAAAGACCGACCATCATAGGAAAACACTACAAAGGAATTGGAAAAAATTTAAGACTGCACTAAATGACAGTTGTTGTTCCGTAAAATTGGGACAGACCAGTGACAGGCTGGTCGAGTCTCGTCAAAGCTCATCGAATTTCGAAAAAAGGGTCGTAGAAAAGCGCTTGACTATACAAATCAACAAACAGCAAGATGCGAACTATTTTCGGAAAATAATTAGGTTAAAGTTCAAGTTAATTCACTCTTGATATACTGCCAGTTTCGTACTTATGTACCTCTAGTGTAGTTTAGTTTCCCAGCTGGGAACTAAACTGAGAATCCACCCGACCATGGTGTGAGCTATCCCTCAAGCGAGGCATCACCTGATGGTGATGAAATCAGAAGCAGCCCAACTTGGTGCACTATCTGTCCTACCACTATGGTACCAATGGTAGCCTGTGATTTACCGAGACACTGCCAGTGTCTCTATCCTGTGCAAGAATCAAACGAGGTCACCTGCACAGTGGTGCTTTGTTGTAACCTCTAGGCTCAACGAGCACAACAAATTAATTATCTATTCAATTAATAACATTTGCTAAGTATATTAATTAATTAATCACGAATGTTATACCCTTGGGATTTACCTTTGATACATTAAATTACACACTAATTACCCATTCTGGTTTGGAAAGTACTCCAGATTTCTCACTCATCAATTGAGTTAAAGATCGAAGCGACTATATTTTCGAACATGACATAAATTAATTATCAATTATTCAAGTCTTTCATACCAAAGTTCAAATGAAGAAGGGAATTGTTTATTTTCTTCAATTCATCCAGTAGCATTGAGCAACATGGTTCGAAATGCCATTACACAATGTAAGATTGTACATTCAGCTGCAAAAATAAAAATGCATGCTACAATAAACTACAAAACTACAAATATTTCCATCCCAAATTCTCACATTATGCAAATTGCCATAAAGCTGGATAACAGCAATTTCTGATGATGGGCTTGCTCGTCGCTAATGAATCTGTGAGTTTCATTCTGGCCATATGTGCACAGTGCTCGTATTGAATTTGTTAGGTTCAGATTCTTTATTTGCAGTGCTTCTGAAACGAATATATTTCTATTTCTTGGCTTTTAGTTAATTTGACAAAAGCTTTTATTTTACCCCAGTCGTAATGAACTTTATAACCTCCGAACTATCAACCCCTCTGCGACATAAATGTGATGGTAATTTCAATTTCTTGGAGCAGGCAATCCTTTACTACTTTTAACTTCCATCTGTTCGTGTGCACGTTACTCAAAAATCAATTGTGTACATAAGGGATCATAAAGGGGCTTCCATAAGGTTCTGTGTTATAGCTCTAAAGTGACTTTTGCGTACAGATAACGTTTATTTGGAACATGACTGTTACTCGTCGTGATAAAAACGCATTAAACATCAATAAACCAAAAATATAACAACCTGACCACCTAGTTGTCTACATGATACGTTTCATAAAGGTGCAAAATGGTAATTCTGTATCCGCGCTCAGCTATTATTACTCATTAATCACCACACATTTGTTCGATCAATTAACAATAAACAGTTTCGTTTTATTTGTTTTATGAAAAGTTATTCGGCCTAAATTGCTACCTTCACATACAATGCAATACTTGTTGCCATGACCCTAAATTAAATGACGTCTCCAGTGTCGTCATAACCTGCACACCTTTGGCAAGTGGCCAAGTGTCAGGATTGCATCAAAATAATACAAACTCATCACTTGGGTAGCAACCAGATAAAACATATTGTTGTCGTCCAGGATGTGACAGACATTCCATTAGACTGGAACAGAATCAAGACAATCGCTGCGATTGTGTTTCCTATCCAAAATCATCATCTTCTTCTCTTTACATATCAACAAAGAAATTCGTTTGTTGAAAGACCTGGTACGTTTTGTCATGGTTAGAAACAGCATGAAATTAGCCACGTCTCATCTAAAAGATTATTTGGATATTTTTTCCATTGTATACACAACAATATTTCAGTGAGTCCATTTTTAGGGGTAACAGGTGAACATTTGTGATAAAAAATGCTTATTATTTAATAGTTACAAATTGTTTATACAAAACTGATGGGAGGCACATTGGTAGGAAGTTTTGTTCATTTAATGTTTCTGCCGTCCACTCAAAACTTCACAATAAACAGTAGCATTGTTAACACAAATGTTAACCTGTCATCCCTAAAAGTCGGCTTATTGAAATATTGTTATGTAAACACCAGATAAAATATCCAGATAATCTTTCAGATGAAACAAGCCGAATGCCTGCCTCACTGTATCTTGTGCTTACGAAACCCATTCATTAAATGCAAGTCAAGTGCGTTTTGTTTTAAAGATTTAAAACTTATTTGTTAAAGCTGAAGGAAATCATGTTAAGGATTGATGTTAACGTTGCCTAACAGAAAGGTGGGTCAAGCACGCCATGATGCTCAGGAATGTCGCCACAGGACAATTGCCTCTGAAAAGCTTCCTATCTCTATTGGCAAGGAGAAACATCTACGTTACTATTGGAAGTATAGTTTTCAAAAGCATATGTGACAGTTCATTTGAAGCGCAAATGCATGTAAAGTTCACGTAATTTAAATTAAATATAAATATATAAATGTTTCACATTCGTGAGTGAGCTTGGAATCAACAGAGAGTGAAATTCCTATCAGTTTTTCGAACAATGGAAATTCAAAGCACACCGTGGAATTCTTTTGTTCACTCTTTTATCTGTACCTTTCCAAACTGCTAGGAATTTCAAGAGTTGGTAACTTTGATTCCGATGGTTACTTTCCAATTTGGCAGAACTTCTCTGAAGCGTCGCACTGCATCTGACACAACATACATGTTTTCATTTCAAGTTCGAATGAACATTTTATTCCCGACTAGATCGATTGCCAAGAGCGATGCGATGCTTTCGTTTTATTGCCTGTATAATTTTTCAAAGGATATCAAGGAAATGACAAGACAAAGGAACTTTGTTATTGTTTTTCATGATAAATTTGATATTGTAAAAGTAACAAATGAAATTGTCAGCAGGAAATTGCAATGCATAAATATTTCTTAATATAATCTGCAAAACAGAAATTAAGGTAATTCAATTGTCTTTCCATTGCAAGAACATTGCACCTTCAGAAGAGTTCATGAAGATGATACGTTTTATCCATTCCGTTAAATAGCTATGTTGCCAAATGTTAGATAGATCTTTAAGTTAGAATTTCCAAGCTTTAGCAAATGCAAATCTATGTGAATCTGTATCTTATTTGGGATCACTAGACTGTAATTGATAATGTTGCCCATTAATATATCAGCAAATTTGTTATTTGGAGGAAATTAAAGAATGAAAATATGACACATGGTCACTAAATTCACACTATTCAGCAAAGAGCTGGAACCCCATTTATAAGATAAACTAAAGTCTAAAGATGATTCTACAGAGTGATTTTGGTATCAAAGGAGTGATTCCCATAATGTGCGTTGCACATCCTTCACGCTTCCATGCCTAAAAAGTATTATCAGTCAGAATTTCAACATCAACTTCACTGATCTTTATTTTACTCAATTTCACCCTTGTGACTTACCTGGACGGCAGTTACAAGTTTTTGTAGTGGCACATCGCTCAGCTGGATTATTACATATTGACACACCGATACTTCTCATAACGTGAATGCAAGTGCACAATACTGTGATGGTATCCCTCCTGGCGGTATCCCTCCTGGTGCCCCTTAACCCTCCTGGTGCCCCTTAATGCAGGTAGCCCT
>JBCAUI010515725.1:0-12216 GCA_038406195.1 Haplosyllis anthogorgicola | reverse complement strand
AGTCCTAGACTACAGAGACTACTCCTTAGACTGGCACAGTATGATGTGGATGTGCAGTACCTGAGAGGAAAAGAAAACATCATAGCTGATGCACTCTCAAGAGTAAGCCCACTCTCACCACAGTCTCTTAACCCCCAAGACTACACATGCAGTATAGAGACTATACTGGTCAATCTCATCACCACCACTGCCCCAGTCAGTCTCACAAGACTCGAAGAGTTATGACAGGCAACTGAAAATGACACAACTCTACAAAGTCTACAAAGACTAGTTCGTGAGGGCTGGCCCAGAGTATGCAAAGACTACCAAGATAGTCTCAAGCTATACTGGAACCACCAAGACTAAATCAGCAGTGAAAACAGCATACTGTACAAAGCCCACAGACTTATAGTACCACAGTCTGAACGACAGGAGACTCTCAAAGTCTTTTTACAATAAGAAAAAAAACTAGATTACCACAGCATTTGAATCATTAAGACAGAATAACAGAGAATCCCTTGACGCATATAATTGCCAAACGTGCCATAAAACACACTGAGAATGAGTGAAAATGCCTTCATGAATTGTCCTTATGGGATCAGTTACCTCTCCAAATATCATAGGTTTATCCTTCTGCGTTGCACTGATTGGTTTGGCTGCCGTGTCAAGTTCAATGCACAGGTTATGGAACGTAAAATATCCTTTCCCATCTAAAGGTTTGAATTTGCAATCCAGTCCCGGTCTGTGTTTTCGGTATGAAATCCGTGTGTTGTTGAAATCCATTGAAGTGTCCTCTGGATACAATAAGACGAATCCAAATCTGATGCTGTAAATCATGAGATACGAAAAGAGGGACACAGTGATTATAATTAAAAGGAGACACAGATTCCACAGGAATCCTCTAGCCCTCATTGACGCTGGTAACGTTATAAAAAACTTCCCTAAGCTATAATCAGCTCTCGCATCAAACAAGCAATGGCAGCAAAATTACATGCCTTAGTTTGTCATATATCCAACATTAAAACGACTGACATTATTTCTAATTGTGTGTTGCACGTGAAAGTAATTATCCTGTATTATTCAGTTAACACATAATTATTATGTACCACATTTGTATAACTCAGATATGACCAAAATGTCCAAATTTTCCAATATTCTGCATCATTCGGCCTTCGCTGCAGCAGGTTGGCAGCCATGGTACTTCAGCCTATTTGGGAGCTGCTTCACATGTGGCTGTAATTTCGTCGCTCTAGGCCCTTCTGGGGGTGAATTCCTAATTGCTCTGATGAGTAATGACTACAGGCAGCCAGATCCATTATGCGCTGGTTTTTAATTTAGAGGGAGCTGTCTACTATGTTATTGCCCAGAAAATCTTGATTTGACACAAAAAGACCAAATTTCAAAATGAAGCAAAAGACTGACTCAATAACATTAAGATTGTATTCGTTTTATTAAAGACACGATTTTTTCTTTCACTTTTGATACTTGAAAATATCCATTTGCAAATTTCCAAGGGTTTTTGCTGGAAGCCCAGTCACCTTTATATTTCTTGAGTCTAGCCTTCACTTTCTTAGTTAAGGGGTCCCTCGAAGAATCCTTGTTTTTCGTAAGCAGTCCAGTTTAAGGTCACCATGGAGGCTGACAATTGATCACTGAGAAGGCCAATGTCCTTAGCGCATGCTGCAAAATAAGCAAGAAACTATATTCAAGAATATAAATTTACTCGTACTTTGCTGCGTGTTTTCCTCGCCTGTACATTTTTTCCCGCCACGGATAAGGGCTATTGGTTCTGTGACGATAACTTTTTTGAGTACTGTGGCCTTCAGGCATCTGAATACAATGTGTACACTGATACACAAATCATAAAATGTTGCATATTGATACGGCTTCTATTTACAATATTTCAACTCCGGGGTGATTAGTTAACAGAATTCCAAGCAGATGTCAGGCTGATTTGTTTTGGTGCCTGATTCCTGGTTTCAAGCATCTGGGGTCACAGATCAGTGCTCAGAATAGTACACGATGGAACAATAAAGATCCAATGTTCATGATGTAAACACTGTAAGAATGACAGCATGCATTGCATTGTTTCATGCTCCAGTTCAAACTTCACACCTAACCAATTGCAATGGTGACCAGGTCATGCAGTCATTTCCAGCAATGTGTTTATATTTTTGTTTAGAGCACTGAGGTTGATTAATCACTAGCAGCAGGTGTCAGCATCTCCTAAGGAAGAATTCGTAAATAGAAGGCAGTATCAATATGTGGCACAATTTCTCTCACATTATGAAAGTTTTGTGTGATAAGAAATTGGATTGATTGATCTTGGCGCATAGGAGCGTTAAGAGCGCGAAAACCAAAAGCTACCCAATCAATTAATCAATGAGAACAATGGTGTCATGTCAGCTGTACATGTTAGTTATTCCTGACCAAACTAAGGAAATATCAATTCGTGATGATGAAGTAAATACTGATTGACACTCAACACTCACAATCATACATAAAATTCCAGTGCTGCTTTGGCATTGCCAACTCCAACAGGGCCTTTCCTTTTTGCATAAACTGAATCCATTCTAAACCAGCTCCTTCTACGCCCACTAAAATATCCGTACAATATATCACTTGCATCTGTAAAATGACAAGCAATAAGGATAAATAAAGTACAAGTGAGTAAAGGGTTTTCTTGTTTATTTTGCCTGCCTCATCTTGCGAATTTATGCTTTTGTAGGCAAAATAACTGACATTAGTCACTTTTGCTAAAATAAAATCTCACCAAATAAGGTCAAGTGTTTATTTTTGAGAACAATGTAGTCTTTTTCATTTTCACTGTGCTGGAAAGCTAAAATTACTCCATACAGTACATGTATGTTGTGCTTTAGAGTTTTTATTGTTTCAAAATCAATAATCGCAAAATGCGTTGTTAGTTGCAGGACTGGAATACAAGATGCATTTACCAATGTTATTCTTTTTTTTGCTGCATCGCTCTTACTCGGATAAACCTATCGGTGAAGTCCAGTCTAAATATCAAGCTACTCTAAGGAGCAGATGCATGGCAGTCGCTGAGTAAAGCGTTAATAAGTTCATTTTCCATGATTTTATTGCTACAAACCAAGAGTAACATTTGTTTACCTGCTTAGGTAATGGAATGTGTTCAAAAATATAAATGTTAATATCGTCAGAGACGTTGTTTTTAAGTAAATATTCCTTTATTTCTTGAGCATTAATTATCCTTCTGCTCAGTCTTTGTATGATAGTTATCACAGGCTCAGTACACGGAATTTGTATCAGTTTCAAAACGTCTAGAACAAAAGAGAGGACATAAGAATTTCACGCTGTGCTTTTGATGCGCCATTGTTCCCAAACTGATACAAATTCCGTGTACTGGTGCTCCACAGTCGGACTGCACAGCACCAAAACTTTTCGACAAGTACTGTATTGCTTCTTCGTAGGTGGATAGATTATGGGATGCTATTGACTGTTTGGTATTTCTACAAAAGAAGCACAGTTAAATTAAAGTGTATGATTTTGTTTATGAGAAACTGACAGTAGACAGTGCGGGAAATATTGATTTCCTATTGACTCAAGGCGTCAATTAGCTCCCAGATCATGAAATTACTATCAAAGGTTTATCGCCCCACAACAATTGAATCTGCCAGTCCTTTTCAAAAAACTACATCAGAATACAAACTATACATTTAGATTTTATTAATTGCAGCAAGTCAACTTCATACTGGTATAATTTCACAAGAACAACAGCAAAAAACTCTGTGGCACAGTGGTAGCACGCTTGATTATGCATCTTGAGGTGCCCTGTTTGAATCACCCTTAAACTATACAGCATTATATTAATTTTTTTAAACGTTCAACAGATGTCACGACCTCCCAGCTATATTTCTTAATTTACAATTTGTATTGCAATGTTCACACTGTGAGTTACGGTGGTTCTTTTGCAACACCGCAGTTAATAGGGGAATCTTGTGGTGTTTCTGGAAGCGAGTTTTGAAGTTAATGGGGATAATACTATTATAAGTCATGCGAGAAAAATTAATTGTGAGGGCAACGGAAATTCTGAATGTGATAGCGTATAATTTAAAATTCATGCTGCGTTGTTGACCCACTTCACAAAGTGAAATGCATGGGTTTTTACGCTGTTCACATTAACGAACAGTAGAGAACTTCCTTTTTAATAAGTGTTGAACGTTATTTTCTTGCACAATAGATCGATGTGCCTTCAGGCACTTATCATGCAGAAGCTGTGAAGAAGCACTTTAAGAAACGACTGCAGATGTATTCGCGTAGTTTGTCTGTTGAAGAATGCCTCTATAATAAAATGTATAATTCGAGGGAGTCTCGACCATGGTTATCTATGGTTATATAAATATTCTCCTAGTTTGTTTGAATTTTATTTAAATTAAAAAGATATTCGCAATACGTGTACAAGAAAATCCAATCGTAGGTAGTTATAATACTGTCCCTTGCAGGAGTTCTTATACACATGTACGCGATTATTAACACGATTTCTTGTGCTTTTATACACATTAATATCATAGCATGAATTTAATTTGTTCTAAAAATTTTCCTAATTGATAAAAATTTCAGGAGTTGACAAATGCTATTGTAAAGATAATACATTACTTGGTGTAGTAGCCAAACACAGCATTCTGGTAACAAACGTTTGGTTCTTCCAGGTGAAACGAATCATGATGATGTCTAATGCTGAACGCAAACAAAAGTCGTTCGTATCTGGCAGGATTATTGCATTTCGTTTTTCTTGATATGAACCAAACAGGGAGAGCGTAATACAACTGATTCGGTACTGTAGAATTCAACCTGCAAGCATTAGTTTGAAGTGACATGAATAGTTATGTTGGCAATACATGCAGCTAAGACTACGTTACCGCTCTGAATAGAATTTGTCTCCGTAATTTTGTGAGGACTCTTTGTGTATATAATAGCTTGTTCGTTATCACGTCTAGTCAATGGATATTGAACTTGAGACGAAAATGATATCTAAGCTCAAAAGGCTCAGCTCCTGAAATTCGTTTTATTTTGAAAACGTGGAAAACAAAAAAAAGGAGAACAAAAACATTTATGATGTGCTTTAGGTATTCCCGAACTGACAGGAATTTCATCCTCTGGATCTAAACTGAAACACAATTACATCCACAAATAAAACTTTAGTATCTGATCTACACCAAATCGTGAAATTGCTATTAGTTTTGAAACAATAGCCAATCAAATGCACAGCATGCAATTCTTCTGCTTCTTCATTTGTTCTACACGTTAAACATTTAATAGCAATTTCAGGATTTGCAGATCACGATTACTATCAAAAGTTCAGAGCCCAGCAACTATTGAATTGAATGAGCTCAGTATGAAATTGAATTGTTGTGGAGCGCTTTACTTTTAATAGTAATTTCACGATCTTAACATTTTGCCTACCTGTTTGTTTCCTTTAATGTACCGAACAGACCCACGGCCGTGTCCCTCCAAAAGTGATAAAGGTTTCCTTCGCAAGACGTTGTGACAAAATAAGCTGGATATTCTGTGATGAGTTTGCAGGTGTTGTTCGAAGGTAATGGTTGTTGTTTAAAATGTATTTTCCAGCTTTTTCCTGGAAATAAATGAAGATAGCTATGTCGTGGATTAACATGTATGAGAGACTCAAAGAACACTTTTTGTGAATTAATGAAATGGACACAGAGCGAACTGCAAATTGAACAAGATAGTCTTATTGAAAAAAATTAGACATATTTTCCCAACTAGACAGACAGCAGACTAATTGCATGAATCGACCAATCAATTGTGAACACACGGGTACATAAGGGAACTCCCGTAAGGTTCTGTGTTACAGCTCAAATACGATTTTTGTGTACTGAATCACCCCTTTAGGCATAATATTAGTTATTTGTGCTAATAATAGTGTAAATGTACTTGGGTAATTTCAAAGTTGTTTAACAGGGTGGACAGGGTGGGTTAAGGCTCCTCATTTTTAGAGTAATGGGCGCTTTTGCCTGACTAAAAGACACAACATGGAATTCCATTGATGCAAAATGAAATCAATTCAGGAGCGTGGCCTTCAAGGTGAGTCCCCAAAATCATCTGAGCTTTTATTTTTGGCTTTAGTGCAGGGGATTCTGAATCTGAAATATTACAGTACAGACCGTTAGATATTTGTGGGCCCATTCTTGGTTTTAAAGTTTTGACTTCAGTCTTATTCGCTCCGTACACAACCAGTTTCCTTGGCCAAATTGTCACATTTCCCAGCAGAGATCTGTCTAATTCCTGAAATAATGTGTAAAATCCCATTTCCAAATAAACAAATGTTATTTTGTTATAACATAAAATGTGCGTTCAAACAGATACCCACTGCTTAGAAATAGAAATTCACACTAAGGTTCAAAAGAACCAAGTTTTACAGATTTTTGAACTACAGAATTTGACGCTCTTTTTTAAAAGCGTCACGACGCGGATTCTTTTTGTTTCAAAATGTTTCCCAAGTAACATAGCTTGTTGTGAAATTTCACTGCATTTCAAATGGGGGTTTACAGCACTAAATCTTTTTGAATATAATAAACTGGCTGAAGGAACGTTTGAGAATTTAACGCTGTGCTACTGATGTGAACAAAGTACTGGATGAGATTCAATTACCTCAAATTGCCGATTTGACGCCCACTCCCAAATTGGCAAGTGCCCTTTTTCACAGCTTACAGTCCATTTACAAAAGTCAGTTGCAGAACTTTCTTTTACCTTAGTCACTTGTTGACAAAACACTGAACTTTTTGTTACTAGTGCGCTTTGTCTAACACAATGAGGAAACTAACAAGTCCTGTAAATACGGATGGCAAACTTGTGTAGTGAAAGATTCTGGCTGGACACAAAAAGTTTTGTCATTTATTGTTTCTCAGAATAGATTTTGCATGATTTCCACACTCAGTGCAAAAAATAGGAGTCAAGTGCAGGGACGTCAAATCGGTATTTGAACATAAGATGTTCGGTCCGAGATCATGAAATTACTATGAAAAGTTTAGCTCACCCACAACAATTGAATTGAATTAGCTCAGCATGAAATTCAATTGTCGCGGGGCGCTAAACTTTTGATAGGAATTTCATGATCTGTGTGCTTGTACACGAACCAGGTTATTCTGTTCATGTTCAGTACGGAACAAACAGGTCGTGATTTGTTTTAAAAGATTCATGAGGAATAATATATGTTACGTAAAAATTGATTGGATTGGGACGAAAGCCAGCAAAGTTTCAGGCCCAGTGCGTAGCACTGATTGGTTTGGCTTCTGTATCAAGTTCAATGCACAAATTGTGGAATGTAAAATATCCTTGTCCTGTTAATGGTTTAAATGTATCATCTTCCTACACAAAAATAAAAAGTTCTATTCATTTGAAATCGATTTGTTTCATGCTGTGTTTTTGTTCACTTTAAATTTTACTTTTTCAGATCTCAACGTCTCCTGAAATTCCTTTCATTTTGGAAACGACGAGAACAAAGGAGAGAGCGAAAGAATTTCACGCTGTGCTTTTGATGTGCTATTGTTTCAAAATGATAGGAATTTCACCCTCCGAATTGTCTATCAAAAGTTTGAGGCCCCGCAACACTTGAATTTCATGTTTTTCGAATAATTTCATGGTCTGCAATGTATCATAACCTGAACTGATAATTTTACAGCTTTAAGCATTTGTAGTTCAAACAGGTCTAGATCCTTAAAATCAAATGTGCAACCGGCTGAAAAGCACCATGTCAATTCACAGACTACTAGGAAATTACATTGATGACAAAATTACATCTGCTAATTGGTTTAAATTTGACCTTTTCTACGACACCAACTTTTCATTCAAGCTGGTTTGTAACTAATAATATTTACCTTCTTTTTACGCTCAATATCACTTTCTTCGTTATTACATCCCGATCCAAATCTTTTTCCATTTTCGGTCGTTTTGAATGTCGATAATGTATCATTTAAGGATTGATTGGTGGTACTTTAAAAAACCCCACAATAATAGAATCGGTGATAAATACACATAAATTAGGCTACAACCTCTCATAATGTAAAAGGTAACTTCTGTCCATATTAGCTTTTTTAGTCACTAAGTGTGAGCATTAGGGTGCACAGGGGAATTAGGAAAATTGTATTAAATTAGGACCGTTCGGAAACATTTGGGATGATCCTTCCCTCTCATCACTAAGGATTTATTAAAACGTGAAGCTGCAAGCAGCTGTTTCTTGGGTAGCTTGGGATACACAAGCGGCCTATGTACCTCGGAGGACATGCTATCAGACCAGTACAGAAATGAATATACAAACAGCTTTTGAAAATTATATCAATTTGCGAACGTTTGAGAGAACAGAGCAATTCGATCAATTCAGTGGCTCGGAGATTAGAAAGCGCTGACATTTATTGCAATTTTATGGGATATAAACGAACAGAAACATGTGTTGAAGTCAAGCATGAAGGTCCATCAACATAAGCATGGGGGTGTCACTGCCCAGTGCAATCACAGCATGTAGTCAATGACCCTGACCAAATTACAATAAAATGATTTCAAATGTAAATTGGTCACAGTGCTGGTAGTCCCCACACCCTTAATTTCATTTGTATGTAATGTTACAGACTTCATTCTAATATTTCCTCACCCTCATATCAAGTGTGTATCAGAGTGATATATTCTATTTTCATTGCAGGAATTTTATTAATGATTTGGTCAAATTTCACTTTTTCATTTATATAATATGTTTCATGGTCATCTGTAATTACTATACCTGTGGTCATATCATGTCTGTGACATTCAGAAGTCCTACATATTCAAGTATAAAGTTTTCCTCACATATTTGTGTTGAGTGGGTGTCCCTAAAGAGAAAAAATGGGTCAAATGAAAAAGTTAAGGGGACATGGAATTACAATCAAAAATTTAGTGCCCCACAACAATTACTTGTTTCTTGTTTTTTTGATGGTGACATCTATGAATACTAGCAGCTGGCATGCTGAGGGTCCCTTAACTTTTTCATTTGACACTTTTTTTACTTCAGGGACACCCACTCTACATAAATATGTGAGGAAAACTTTATACTTGAATATGAAGGACTTCTGTATGTCACAGACAGGATGTGACAACAGGCTAAGTAACTAGAGATGACCCTGAAACATATCAAATCAAAAAGTGAAATTTAACAAAATCATCAATAAAAATCCTGCAATGAAAATAGAACATGTCACTCTGATACACACTTGATATGAGGGTAAGGAAATATTAGAGTAAAGTCCATAACATTACATACATATGAAATTAAATATGAAACCCTTTTTGCTGAGGGTGTGGGGATGACCAATACTGTGGCCAATTTATATTTGAAATGCCATCATTGTGATGTAATTTGGCCATGGTCATTGACTACATGCTGTGATTGCATTGAACAATGAATGTCCTTATGGCCCCTCCATGCTTCAGGCAATAACATTTTGGTGGCAGGTGTGTACAATTTGCATAGTACTGCCTGTCTGTTGATTAATATGTTGATTTTGCATAAAATATTGGAGTAACGTTATGAATTTAACACATTTAATCACTGCAATGGGTGAATTCAGCTGATAAATATCAACCGTGTGTAGAACAAGGATGCTGAAATTTGACTGTTCGAATAGTGACAGAATTTCTCTCCTCTGAGGTTTCGTTTCGGTTTTGAAACTTTAGCAAATCAAGAAATTTTCTTTAATTTGGAATGGTACAGAACAAAAGTTACAGGAAATTCTTGATCTTTATGCATGGCTCAAGGATTTTTGATACTAACACGTCATTTTTACATGGCAATGGTTACAAAAACTGATAGCCAAAAGAACATAACATAATAAATCTATTAGCATAGAGGGCGCTCCTTTTTTCGAAAAATAATATTCTAATAACAGGGGCGGATCCAAGATTTCCCGTTGGGGGGGGGGGAGCCCGGCCCGTTGGCGCCACCCCTATTTTCGCCCAAAATTTAGCGGAAAGTACATGAAAACGAAGAAAATTTGGGCCGTTGGGGGGGGGGGGAGGGGGGCACCGGCGGTGCCCCCCCTAGATCCGCCAATGAATAAAATATACATCAAAACAATAACAAAGTGACATGTCTACTTACCTTGGTTTCGTGACCAGGTGGATGGAATTTCCTTCATGAAAATTAGCATATGATAATAACTCCGTATTGAAGACAGATATGGACCAAGGCTTTGCGTTATAAACTGACAGGTAGAAAATGATAAATCCTGCTGCCGCGAGTAAAATACAAAATATTTTTGTCAAATATGCTTTGTTGTGTTGCTTGGATTGAGTTGGACTTCCATCCATGTTAAAATAATAGCTTTTGACTGTATTTACACATGTTTTCCTTTCCTTTCCTTCGACTTCAGATGTCTACCTGAAGAATTAAAATGGTAATAAATTAAAACTGGCACGCACTTCGTGACTTGAACTGATTGTCCATTTGGAAGGAAATGTATACATTTCAGATCCGTGCTTGCGGAGTGGCTGGAGGAGTTTCAAGTTACATCACACAGACAAATGGCTTTAGACAGATATATTTTCAACTAAACAATGACGGGTGCCTAATTAAGGAAAATTTATTTTTTGAGATATTTGAGAACAAATGTGTACCATCGGTACCCATAAAACGTAGCGTGAATAGTTTTATTCCAAAAATTGATAGAATTTTCATCATCTAATCAAACATCAGAGACAAGCTCCTGATGTTGATTTCATTTTGCAACAAAAGAATTTTCTGCTGTGTCTTCCACTCAAACAAAAGCATTTTATTGTTTGCCAAATGAAGAGCCATGAGCACGAATTTCGTCCTCTGATGGTTTGCACAAGGAGACAAATAGTACAACTGAACACTAGTAACATTTTGCAGAACAAAATATGTTTCCTGTGTATTAAATAGTTTTCAATCAAGAATATGATTTGTGCAATTTTTTATCCAGTAAGAACAATTTAAAAACATTTATTATGTACTGAATGTCTTAAATGGAAGTGAGATTACACTGAAGCACAAGAAAGGTTTCATAATTTACCAATGCTCAACTGTAGGGCTGGGACGACGAGTCGTACTAGTCGATAGTCAGATAATTCTGCCGACTAGTCAACTAGTATTTTCTCTAGTCGACTAGTCAGAAATGCCATAACTTCATTACTCTAATTGAATTTCGGGTGAAAGTTGAGAGTGAGTATCAATTCAGTAACAAATCATTTGATAACGGAGAAAAACTTGATCAGAGGGTGAAATTCCTATTATTTTGGGACAATAGCGCATCAAAAGCACAGCATTCTTTTGTTGTTTCCTTTGTTCTCTACATTTACAAAATGATAGAAATTTCACGAGCTGCTACGAATGATACTGTCTGAAAATTCTATGGGTAATATCATATTAAAATTCCAAAACAAAACACGAAACATTTCTTTGATGTGAGTTTTGGTGCATTTACTGAAGTTAAATTAATTTGTGTGACTAGTCGACTAGTCGTGTTAAAATCTTCATCCGACTAGTCGACTAGTAAATTGACTAGTCGTCTAGCACTCCAACCCGACTAGATTTACATTGTTTAGGAAATGGATTACAAAGCTGGTCACTGTCTGCACAACTGTTTTTTTTCTGGTTGGCCAATATTTGTACAAGTTCGCTTTTAATCTGTATCTTTTTTCCTAAAATTAAGAGAAAATTAGTCTAGCTGGCTTTATTGTAATCATTTTCTATTTACACAGAAAATGGGTAATATTTCATTTGATTGCAATAGATGCAGACATAGCATACACTTGGAATGTCTAATGCCGATATATTTAAATTGACACAAAATGAAGACCAACATTGCAATACAAAATGTATGTTATCCACGTATTTTTTCAATGTTCTGCAGTACACAAAAATCGTATCATATTGGAAATCATAATTCAAGTGTATTGTATAAATAACATAAATCAAAATTATGCTTACAATGAATGCAACATTATCTTTATGTTAAATTAGTCGAACAAAGCAGCACTGGTTTTAAACCAGTAAATATGTAGATAATCAATTCACTCCATGTGCAAGTATCATGATGGTTTTTGGGCATATAAATTCAATGTTTTTGTTTCAAAGTATTCCAACATAAAATCAGAAAAGAAATGTGCAGTTCAGTAATTTTGGTTTACATTATTTGAATCATCAACTTGAAATAACAGAAATATTTCAGTTTTGAAAAAATACCGGGATAA
>JBCAUI010515714.1:0-12220 GCA_038406195.1 Haplosyllis anthogorgicola | reverse complement strand
ATAAATGAATCAAAGTTTTTTAAATGGAGACACATTATTATTGCTTTTGGACAACTTTTGTCACTTAAAATTAAATTAAAAATATTTCCTTTTGTCCCAGATAAAGCATCAGTATGGGTGTAGACACTAGAGATGACTCTCAATCATATCCCATCAAAAACTAAAATTTGAAAAAAAATATCGATATAAGCGGGGAAAAGTATCGATATTAGCGGGGAAATTAACATTAGGGTCAATGGAAGATATTTGGCGCGGAAAAAAATATATCGATATATCCGGGGACGAGTGTACTTGGCAGGGTGTTGCACGCACCTATTTTCGTACCATTTCGTCAGACATGCTTCTGCAAGAAAAGTGACCTTGCGTGGATATCTTGTGTTTTGTCGCGGTTTTATCAAGAAAAAAGGCTGGAAAACCAAATAACGAAGGAACCCGAGTTTAGGGAAAGAAAGCCAAACATGGTAAAATTGAATTTTGTAGCTCTAGTTCTGTGAATGCTGATACTCCTGTAATATCGCTCAGTATGGACAGGCAAAGATACGTTTTGTAATCGTTTTATCGTGTTTGTTTCATAAGTATCGCTCGAAATTGGTCAACTAAAACAAATCTGATACAATTTAAAACTTGACGTTGACATATTCACCGCTTAACTTAAAAGTGTATCATGATCACTGGCAACTTCATTTGGCATAAAAATACAAGTATCATGATCACTGGAACTTCATTTGACATATGCATACTGCAATAAAATCGTCTCCGTCGTCAGTCGTGCAGGCTGTAACAGATCAACCGAGAAATGTTTATAAAGTTGACAAGTATGTTGTAAGGATATGGGTTTTTTTTATTTTGTCAGGCGTCATCACTTATTGTTGCTGGACTTGGCTTGGCTGTTGTTGGATTTGCAGGTACTTAAGACCCATTTTGTTTTTGGCTCATTTGGCATAATTGCCAAACAGCCTATAGAATCATGAATTGTCCGTCGTTGTCCTGTGTCGTTGTCATCGTGTGTGCACAGCTGCCCTGAGCACACTACTGCTCATAGAGACTTTATATCTTTCACACATATGGACCTATGTCCTATCTCAAAGCCTAGCAAAAATTAAGTTGCTGTGACCAATATTCTCAAATTGGCAGCCATATTTGTGTTTTTCATTGAACCTTTCTCCTGGACATGCACTTGATGATACAAACTTCATATTTGGCAGCTTTATGCATCTATACACCCTCTTTATTTCCTGTAAAAATTATATTGATGCCACCTATATTTGCAGTTTGGCAACCATATTTATGTTTTTCATGGGTCACTTATTTGGGATTTGATCTTAGACACTTCATGTGATATTGTAACCTATATTGTCTTAGTTTTATGATAATGCCAAATGAGCTGAGGTCCATTTGGACCTATTTTTAATATCAGGTCTGATCTTTGGTAATTTAGATTTTTTCTATGTGTGGATAATGGAAAAATACGTCACTGAATTCAGTTCACATGCAGGAATATTTTGTATAAGGGAGACTGTCTTGTTTTCTTTTCTGTTTAACTGGTGTGATGGACCAATGATCTCGATCAAAGTGTCGTATGTATCCACCTTCTTATGGACTTTTGACTGCATAAATGCTACTGTTAATTAAAAGAATGAATTACCTATCAGAGTAAAACGTAACATTTAATGTGTGCTAACTGCTCAATTATTGAGCCAAGAAATTATTCACAATGGTAGATCAAGTATACTTTCCGTGGTACATACTTAAGAAAATTCTAAATGATGGGAATGTAATAAAAATAACCATATGGTCCAATTATGGAAATATTCGTGGACAATACACCTTATGCCACCCACGATAGCTCACACCACATTCCGGCCACGTAGAGATATTATCATACCCCTCTAGCCAAATGCTTATCCTTGGAAATTGTCATATTAAATTATGTGAGGACAATGTAAATTTGATAAAATGATACATTTCAGAAAACGGGTACTAAGTGCATTCCACATTGAGGCTTGGTAACAACATCTTGGTAAAAAGAGAATTGGAACAAAATAATTTGGACAAATGGTGAACATTCCAGTACCTTCACAGGTGACTAGATAGGGATCTAACTTACTTTGAGGCACAGAAATCTAATGCCATGAAAATTCTTCTAATCTCTTCGGTATGCATAGTGACAACTGTAGGTTGCTCATTAGTTAATTAGCAAAACCTTCTCGAAAAAACTCAAATAAAGGACCTTACTACTGCACAACAGGCCAATGCTTACAGCCATGAGCTTTACAGGTAAAGATAAACGTGGTTTGGTTTTGAAAAGAAGTAAAGCAGATGGCGTTCAGTATGAGCGGAAAAGTGTATTGCGGACGACGCTATGTTTATTAAATCAATTTTCGGCATAAAAGTTGCATGGTGTAATTTTCTGTGCCTGTATGATTAGCACTCAGGTGACTAGAACGTATCTTTAATAATAATTGAAATGGCGTGAACTGTAATTGAACACGACATTGTGAGATGCTGATAAAAAGTGGCATTTTCGGTATATAATTTACGTAACCCATAAAGAGATAGTTTTATCATTTTCCACTCTGGGTAACTTGTTGAATGAAAGTTTTTGCAAAAAGACGATGTGATAATAAGCATTAGTTTAATGCAAACACCAAATGTCACATAATTTCTATGTATGTTGTAGATGTATGCGCATTTAACATTTGGCTAGTTTGACAGAAACACCAAAGAAACTACAAGATCGTCTACGGTGGTGACGTCGTTGTTAATGCGATCTGTGTCCACTGATCTTGGGCAGTTGCGAGCTGGTCATACACTTTATGCATGTAAAGTTAAGATCATTACTGATTAACATTTAAATGTATTGAAAAAAGAAAGTTTCTGAGTGAAGTTCATGGTCAAGAGAGAAGAGGCTAATGATGCACTTGTGTTAAATTTTTTTGATCGAATTTGATAATGAATTCTTTTACTATTTGCTATGTAACAAACACAGAAGAAATCTCTTAACCCTGAATTCTATCACAAAAGGTGAATGACATGCTCAAACAATTTAATAACATAAACGCACAATGATACATGGTAAGATCCATGGGATTAGTAAACTAGTGAAACTGGTGGCTTTGCTTATCCGAAACATTCACAATGAAATTCAATATGAAATTGAATTTAAGGCTTGAGTAAATAAAATGTCCATGATAATTTGTCCAAAGTAAGTGGCTGACTGAAGAACTATATTGACACGTTTTATTGAGGCGCTTCTGTGATCTGAATACTTGATAATGAAGATGTTTGCAATACAATTAGATACAAATATCTTATAGATATTCATTGAATTGCCACGATCCTGTGGAGGAAATGCAAATAATAGAATAGTTTCTGGCGCGTTTGGAATTTGTATGCACAGCCAGTATTGTCATTTAGAGAATAAATAATGAAATTACCTTGAAGATATACACACATAGGGGATCAGAACAGAGATCTTTCTTTAAGAAGTGACATTTATGGAGTGGGAGGATTTACATACTCCCTATTCAATACAATTAAAATTCAGCTCATGAATTTTGTGCAAATCTTATAGCACATGAGGTATGCACTATATGTACTGTAGGCTAGAATACGTTTTGTAATGTTGTGATAAAGGTTTCTTTACCACTGCCGTGATTGTTCCATGTTACCAGTGTACATTAGGTAAAACTGCTACATTTTAAAGGGTTTAAACCGATTGAAATGTAAAACATAAGAATAGTTGCATGGTGCAATATCTAAATAAAACTTTTAAAATTCTGTTACGGGAAATTGAAGCCCAGTTGTTATTAAGTTTTTGCCTTAAGTAAAACCACCCATTAGAAAATTGATGGTTCTTGGTCGTGACTTTTCCCTGCCATTTCTTCGGGCAAATAAGTAACAACCACCAAATCTATATCCACCACATCTCCACTCAATCTTTTTCCAATCGATTGTGTGATGTAACGGCAATTAATTAATTGGTTGTAAAACAGAACGTGCAGTACACACCAGAAGTAAATTTTAATCTATTTGATGGGAGATGACTCCAGATATGGTCGTCAAATCTATGTTCTAAACTCTCTAAAGTAACAAGCCTGCAGGGATGTTTACTATTCTACTTTGTCTGACAAAGTATGAAGTATCATGTCTTCCATTTGAGTTAAAATAAATACAGACACATTTTATTCCCAAATGTATTGAAATGAAATACACACTCTGATCTAATCTGGCGAGAACTAGGTATCAATTATTCGAGCATTAGCGTTCATACCAAAGAGGGTAACAAGAAATTGTTCACTGCCATCAAAGGTTACATCAGTTTTATATCAACAGGAAACGAATAATCTAGCAAGAGAACAATAGAATTTCCCACTACGCAAACTTGTAAAGAATCACGAAAAAACGTTATTATCACCCCAAAATTTAACTTTTAATTTTTATCAAGTTGATGGAAAATTGAAAGTGATATGTTGAACTGCTCTACTGAATTGTCATTTTTTACACTGGCTCTTTTACACGAATTCATTCAATGAGCATCACATTTTTAACCATTAATTATTCATTGCATGTTTAATGTTTTGGTAACTTTCAAGAACCTGCAGGAAAATATCAATGCCAATCTTACCATTGAAACTTCTAAGCTGGATAAATCTTCAATGAAATCCCAATGAATTAAATGATTACAGTGTAAAAGACGTATTAAGGCCAATTTAACACAAATAATACAAGACTGTCATCAATATAATAATTATTAATCAAACAGTGACAATACAGCTGCTTATCAATGTCATGGATTTACCTGATGATACTCTTAAGCCTTTCTATTTCCATTACGGGAATGTAATTTCCCTACAATGTGTCACATTGATTGGAAACCCAAATGAAGTGTGCTGAAATTTCTGCAATGCATTATTAACTATTATGGCAAAAAGTGTCCAGGTGAGGCATATGGTTCTGAAAAGTGGTAGATGTGCTTGGTTGCGCACACAGCCAGGTGACAATTAATGGTGATATTCACTCAGTGTTCTTCCTCTGCTGTGAGAGAGCCAGTCAAGCATCAGACTGACATCTAGCCAGCCACACATCTACTGTTAAGATGATACCCATATATAGTACACAACATCAGACATGATTCATTTTTAGAAAACAGCTGATAGTTTTTGCAGGCTTTACAACTAGGCGCATGTTATGCATTTGGAATACAGAAGTGGTTTCCTTTTGCTGACCTGGTTTGGATTTGTATGGATAAAGTAATGGTGCATGCTTCTTCAGAATATTGGTGGATTTAAATCAGTTGGAAAGTTTATGCACCTACAACTAAAGGAACATACAATGTTCATGGGCATGCCATGGTGAATGTTGGAATATAGTAAATACCACAAGCCACGTGCTAGTTTGGCAGCAAAACACAATTGAAAGGTATTGAATTCATTGTTCTTCATTACTTTGTTTATTGCTTCTATTGGTAATCACATGTTTCAAGACAGTTGTGGATATTCAGCAAAACAAATTCCAGTTGCAAGTCATACCTTTTGAATGGACTACAATCTGCTGTCAACAAGTGTTTCGGGGTGTTTTAAGTGGGACCATTATAAAAGGCACCATCAAGGTAAATTACGAGAGGGTATTCATCATGTGCCCTTTACTGTCCTACCATGAACTCATTATGATAGGTGTGAGCCCATAGCATGATCATAACTAAAGGCTTAAATATCATACAGGGTTCATATTCAAGAAATTATTCTTCTTAAACACGAAAAGAAAACTTTTGTCCCCACATCCAGCACATATATCATGAGCTCTACGTTTTATCAGACAGGTACCTTTATATAAATTTGACGTGTTGCACACCGAAGCTGAACGATCTAAATCTTGTTTTGCACAAGACAAGATTATTTACATTTTAAATGTTTGTTGGGGACACTATTATCATCTGAAGGTGTGGCCCGAAATCATGGCCCACGTAGAATTATATTTATGTAATAGTGTGTGTCTTCGGAATTGGATCCAAAGGATTATTTACCCAGTTACAAGTCAAATCCTCCCCCAAATGGAAGTATGGGTTTCCTTCCTGGCCTGTTCATCTTAAGTAATTTAGTTTGTTTAAATACCCCACATATCTTACCATGGTTAAGGATCTGTTTAAAGTTTTCTGTAATGTTTCAGAAGACCACCGAAACAGTTTTGCTAACGTTTCACATGCAGGTTTTGGTGCAATTAACTTTTCACCAACAAACTAACTGGACATGAATCTGACCATGTTTGCTTTTTAACATGAGACTCAATTCAGGGTTTATATTTGTACAATAAACCGAATCAGTCCCAAATCAGTGGCACCTTCTGCTGTGATAATTTCAACATTTGTCATTTGCTGTCATCGGTTTCAACCAGAATGCATGTGCATTTCTTGAAACGAACCAGAAAGACCAACCTTACAAAATCAGTCCTTTGAAGTTTAAGGTATAGGTTATGTCAACAAGTTATGCACATATCGATCTAATTTCAGTTCGATGTTCCCAATAATCTATTCTCTTGAACAGTGATCTCCCCCTTGACTTTCCTGACCACTTGTAAGAATAGATATTAGGAAGGATTGTATGGCAATTCTAAGGTGTCTTGTTAGCTAATAAAGATTACCATTAATGCTGAATATAGTATGCAATGCTACACATACACGTTTGTGGGAACACAAACTATGAGTGCCCAGTCAATTGTTGAATTGGCATTTACATTACGTTTACCTAACTGATATAAGGTTAAAGTTTTACCTTTTCCAAGAGTTCAAAAACTACTTAATCAGTTGACCAGTCACAGCTATTCCCATTTTACAAGAAAATGGTTTGTTGTCAAACATATTTCGGAAGAAATATGATAACTTGGATCAAAATGAACAGTGAATGGGTTTTGTGTTAATGGCATTTCTTACAGTGTACAATACATGACAAAAGCATAGTTCAAATGCTGGTGATTCTTGGTCTACGGTACCATGAAAAGTCACATTCCCAAGTTGCAAGGTTGATGACCGTATGAAAATTAAACGTTGTATTTTCACAGATAACATGATGGAATACCCATTAATAAGAAAACTCACCTGAAGCATGTTCTTACTATTTTTCTTTTATTTGTTTATTCAATTCTATTTGATGTTGAGTTCAATTTAGAAACATGTTGTTGCATCCTTGGAACTTTTCAATTAAAAAGTACCTTTGTGGCTAGTGGTTAGTACAATATTTGCTTCTTTCACTACAAACTACCATAATCTTGAACAAAGGTAAATTATAAATATTGACACTGAGCAATTTGCTGAATGTTCCATGTTTATCATGCAAATGTTATGAACAGTGTCAGAATAAGAACCCCATATACTGCTTTATGTCGAATTTAAACATTACCGTCAAATGTGACCTTTGAGGGGGTGGGAAATCTTATTCCAGGGTCAATTTAAAGTATGGAGGGAGTTATAAAAAAGGGGAATGATTGCTCTCTTGAAAACTACAAACTATTACAATCATAAATAGCATTAACTACAGATTATACTTTCACTTTTTATATTGACTTGTATGGGCTCAACAATGCAACATACATCAGTAGACAATGGGGAAGTATGTAGATTTTTTTGTAAATGGTGACTGAATTGTGTGCCAGTATTTGAACTTAAGATAGCATTATATATTGTTTGTAAACGCAACTTCAAGGTGTGTCTTGAATCTTTAAACTGTTTGGTTTTCTGGTTACTTCACAGGAGATGTTTTTGCCTCTTTAATTCAATTATATTCTGCTGTCACGAGTAACGTATCAAAGTTTAAGACTATTCGTGTATTTATTATTTACCCACATGATGATTTCCTTCATATTGAACTGATGGGGTTAGAAGTAAGGGTTATGAAACTTAGGTTAGTCATTGTTATGGGATTAGGAGACAGTGAACCCCTGGTACCATACATTTAGATTGCAAACATTTTCAATGATGCGTAACTGTTAGAAATGTTGGCAGATGTAATGGACATACGTCCGTAACACATCTTATGGCAAACGTAAGGTTTCTAAGGAACTGCCAAGAAGAATATTAGAAGTAAACTGCTACAAGACACGCGCTGATTTGGCTAAACACAGCAAACTTCAAAGGTACTGAATTATTTACCATATTTATTGTAGTAGTCGTTCTATGCGAGACATACTTACAACTTGCGCCTCGTCTTGAAGTAAATCCTTGCCCTCAACAATGAGACAAAAACTTAATTACCAGAAATAGTATTCTGTTATATGCGTATTGTTAAACACAGTTTGACAAGAAATGAGACTTGGATCAAGATGTGGCTTTGAAATGAATAGTGAATAGATTCTTGATCTACTGACAATATTTGACAGTGTACAATGCATGCCAAAAAGACAGGCTGTGTAGGTTCACTCGGCACAAAATCTAGGAAAACCCGTACTTCCTAATAAACATTAAATACTTACTGATGTACCTCATGTAACCTAAAAAGCTGTTATGCTGAGAATTTGATTCCCATAGTTGCTGTATGAGCGTTATATAATAGATAGATGTAAAATATTTGTTCAAATGTAAAAGATGCACTAAAGGAAATGTCTACTCGGAGTCACGACTGTTATACTGTCACAGGGTAATTAATTGAAATATTACAGGTCTATCTAGTTCCTTAATACTAGTGTGAAATATTGGATAGTTATCTGCGTATTTGCCTATTTACAAACCAGGTGCGCTACCATAATTTATTTGAATTTCGAAACATATCCAGGCCAGGTTCCCTTCCAGTTAACAAAGGTGTTCAGAAACATGCGGGACCGCCATTGTATTTAAGTTTATGGTATGTTCAAAACATTTCTTAATTGGAAAAGTTTCCCCTCAAGAGATTAAAACAATGCTTGCTCTTTTGTCTGAATAAAGGCTTTACGACGAAAGTTTCATATTGCATATCTTACCAAACGTCTGCAATCAAGGCCTTATTAATATACAGTTGATAAATTTAGGCTACAATTCAGCTGGTGTGAAATCAATAAAAGTTACATGACAAGGGTCATTCGCCAAAGAATGGTTTCTTAAAGTCTGAAAAATGGCATAATTTGGGAAAGCAATTTCAAGAAATTTCTATTATTAGATTTTTTTCTGTTGTTGAAGCTGTTTGACTTAGATTGAAGGAACAATATTACAAATGTAACGTTTTGAACAAAAAGTCAGAAATGGTGGAGTACCGTTGCGTATCGTGTGAATGTTTATGTTTTCAATTTAATTCCATGAAACATTCACATCCAAGATATTTACTCTGATTCATGCAGAAAAGCATTCTACATTAAAAGAGGTGTGGGCAGTAATTCATCAAGGCTCAATGGCACGTAAACATACACTCCATTTATTTTTACGTGTTTCAGGATACTACAAGGAAACTGCATGATACACCAAGGTACTACCTCATATAAAGCTTGTCAAACCATAAATTGATACATATGCTTCAATGGCATTTATCATGCATCTAAGAAAGTAGGCAAGTAAGTGTTTTAATTTCCATTAATGTGTTTTTGTCATTTAAGAAAGATGCTTCAATACGTGCCATAATATGTGGTCACACCACGGATTCAAAATGAAATTTTTTGATTTCTTGTCCCAACTTCTGATCATCATTCCAAACAGCTATGCAAAATCAAAAATTTCGTAGACTATTTTCGACTTTCTTTAATTTTAGTACTTCTAAGTAGCTCTATGGCGTAATCTGGATTACATACGAACTAAAGTCACGGTGGAATATTAGTACTGGGTATTGTTTGCCACGTAAGCCAATTTCAGTTTCTTAAGGAATTTATTGAGGAAGTCATTCATACGAGCATTGATTATTATTTAACTTAATAATAAATGGTATTAAATGTGCTGAAACAAAACATGATAACAAATTCTTCATAAATTTGATAGTTGCATTGCTTGGGAAGTAAACACCACAGTTACTGTTTGAAATGTAGTCGGAATCAGGATTTCTACCAAATCCTCAGGGTGTTGGTGCCAAATTCATTGTCCACACTGGTGATTGGCAGTGCATACTAAAATCAATGAATATGGTGTGACATGGTCCAATTATGATAATGTCTTCAACAAAATTGTTTTCTTTATTATTTTACCAGAGGGTCACTTCCTTTCGTATGTTATTATATTACGCTTAAGAAAAGAATTAAGTTCGACTTTCGTTTAATAATTACGGCCGACTAATTTCAGTGAAGTCAATAAGATCGAGGGTTCTTGTCTGTAAGTTTGGTAATTTTGAGATTCGATTGTTATTAGATGGTCTCATATATAGCAGGAATGTCCTGTCAATTTTGGAACAATAGAATTTCTCGTTGTGTTATGATTTGCCATAATAGCAGTGTGGGATTCTTTTTCTGGTTACAGTTCCAGAGGATGAAATGGCTGATTGCGGCCCGTTCATTTTGGGAACAATAGGTTGTTCGAGTGAAAGACACAGCATGGAATTAAAGTGTCCCAAAATGAAGTCAATTTCAGGAGCTGAAGTCATTATCCGCACTTAAAAGGTTACCTCTGTCGTCTTTCAGAATAAAGGTGGAATACACGTGAAGTGAACAAATGAACCCCTTTCAGAGGAAGTTAAAACCACTTCTTAAAAGAATATTTTTGGCTTCTTATTTCATGCGGGACATATTGAAAGTTTAAATACGATATCATTCGTGCTAGTTTTTCTTAATTCGTACCTAGCCTTATTTTGTCTTATCTGTGTAATTAGATAGGATATAAATGTACCAAAATATACCAATTTTCGATATGACATTGTGTCCAGTGTATGTAAATTGAACCATTTCTGGTAAAACTGCTATATTACACTGTTTGAATGTGCTGAATCTATGTATCATTGCCAAATTAGCACATTTCAATTCTATCTAATTTAACAAATTAGATAAAATAAGACTAGGTATAAATTTAAAAAAAACTATTGCCTTGTCTCAAAATAACACCCTGATATCTTGATTATAATGCGTACAAGTGCTTGATTTTATCATAGGCTTATAAGGATTTTATTTATTCTTTACCGTCGTTTCACTGTGGCACCTGAATTTCGTGTAACAAACACGACAGAGATAACGATAACCATTACATCAACCATTTTGTGGTAAAAGTGATATTACACAAGAGGTTCTGTGTACCTCTCCATGCGTACAATAATCATTGCATCAATATCTCTGTTTTCTTTGATATGTTTACAGGTAACATTTATCAGACAGTGAACTTTTGTAAAGGAATGATCCTTTTGGCGATAAAATGTGAATGCATGGTTAAAGTACTTTACATACGAAGCCCTTTTTGTAACAACATCAGTCATGGATTGTTGTGAGCTACTTGACATATTAGCCTCACACTGTTTACTTCTTAAAAATGCTTCAGGGAACTTAAGTAGGACAGAACTTATTAATTTGAAACGAAGGTTTTGAGACATTTAATTTCCTTAAAAATCGAATAAGAAACGCGAATTGGTAACAGTTGGTGCACTCTTAGCAGAGGATAGAATTCCTATCAGTTTTGGAACAACAGCACAAGAAAAGCACATCGTGGAATTCTTTTGTTCTCTCTCTTGTTCTGTACGCTTCCAAACTGATAGAAATTTCAGAAGACAGAACTGATATTCTCATGGAGGAGGAGGTGGAAATATCTAGTTCTCGTGGTTAATTTTACACTTATCCAACAACAAATATATTTCACCTGTTCTCTTAAAACTTGAGGTATAATTTCTCCTTCTGATCCTTTTTCCTTGAGTCTAAGATCACACACAATTTTTAAAATGTTTTCCCAGGTGTGCCGCAAGTAATGCAAAGGAAATTTTATACTTTGCGCTTAAACTACCAAAGTGACACATTTGGTAAACTAAGAAACACTTAACCACTTACAGAGCACACAAGGCGATTGTTTTGCCTATCGGGTTGAGAAGATCACTGTTACAATAATGTTAGCATATTTACCTCTAAATTTAGTTTAAGTGCCTTTCCACTTCTTAGCAGCTTTAAAAAGAGATTTAAGTGAATATTATCTATGTACATTAGTGTTGTCATCAAAAGTCCTTTCTCAATACCTATTATCGGTTTGTCAAAACAACAAATACAGAGATGCCAACTCTCACGCATTCAGTGTGAGTCTCACGCTTTTGGGACTCTGGCACGGAAAGAACAGAAAAAATAATTTGCCATTTTATTCATCATGAAAACA
>JBCAUI010515703.1:0-12221 GCA_038406195.1 Haplosyllis anthogorgicola | reverse complement strand
GTTGGATTTGAAGTGACACGTTTGGGTCAAAACAGCCCATAGTTGGATTTGAAGTGACACGTTTGGGTCAAAATGGCACATAGTTGGATTTGAAGTGACACGTTTGGGTCAAAACTGCACATAGTTGGATTAGAAGTGACATGTTTGGGTCAAAACTGCACATAGTCTAATTGGATTATAAGTGATGTGTTTAGGTCAAAACGGCCCATAGTTGGATTTGAAGTGACGTGTTTGGGTCAAAACGGCCCATAGTTGGATTTGAAGTGATGTGTATGGGGAAAAACAGCCCATAGTTAGATGAGATGTCACTTGTGAGGATGGACCCCCATATCTACTTGATATGAGATGGTGACAGGAATACTGCATTATTTTGATGTGAGGATCAGGTGTGGGGATAGACCCCCCATCCCCCACCCCGTCAGAAACGTGACACTTTCGCTTCTTAAATTTGTTAGTAGTATGATGTTCCCAAGACCCGCAAAAAGGGTTTTTTCTACTCATTTTTTATTCCTGTTCGGCAAATCAGGCATTTGATATTATTGGTAATCGATAGGAGCCTTTAAAATCTGAAAATGAACTTAGGATACTTTTCACGCGAGTGAAAGTGTAGGGTGAATTCTTAGTTCTCAAAATTATTTTCGCCTTCGAATAATTACTGTGGATAAGAAAATACTGCACCACTTATAAATGTCAAGTAAAAACAACCCCTGAGAATTGTATCAATTTGCGACCAGACTTGGGAACAAAAGAATAGTTTAACGATGTGCATAAATTCTGTTGTTTAAAATTAAAAATATTTCCCCCTCTTTAAACAAATTGAATACAATTACAATTTTTTTTTTAAATATCTTTAGATCAATGACATCATTTGATTTGAATTTGCGATAATTTGTTTTTTAATTTCATCCAAATGTCTGATAACTTGACGGTGACGTTGAAGACGTCGACGTGGAGGAAGTTCCTTTAACTTTATCGACAACAAATACAAAACCATCCTGGAAAAAAACACAGAAACAAACGTTTTTAATTTTCCGAAAGAATTCCAGTGCCGTTTATGGACAATATTTCCGATGATTCAAATTAGGAACAACGAAGTGTAAATCAAACAGCAGCAAATGAATGACCTTTATTAGACCAGGTACTGCCTTCCAGAATGTAATATTTGGAACCATATCCAGATTGTTGGCTCCTTTAGCGTAATGCATGAATAACATTCCTCCGACCAAGTATATAAATATTGCTACGACTAGTCTGATGTAAATAAAATGAAGAAAAAGAAACTCGATATACATATGAGGAAATACGTTTACAATGGATTTTAACCCAAAAACGGACGCAAATATTGTTATGTAAACACCAAAAAATATCACGGTTTTCTTCAATAGTGTGACAACTCTATTCTGGAGTTACAACAATAAAATACATTATTTTAACATTTTGTCTTAAATGAAAGAAATGAAAGGGTCTGCCGCCATCATTAGGCTTGTCTCAACTAACATGAAATGTATCTTGTTGCTGAGTTTATTTACTTTTTTACGGTACTGGTACTGGTACGGGTTTCCGACCAGGGAAAACC
The DNA here is from genome assembly GCA_038406195.1 of Haplosyllis anthogorgicola. Classification (NCBI taxonomy): domain Eukaryota; kingdom Metazoa; phylum Annelida; class Polychaeta; order Phyllodocida; family Syllidae; genus Haplosyllis; species Haplosyllis anthogorgicola. Next base: position 10,645 of record JBCAUI010515703.1, on the reverse strand, counting down.
ACCTGTGAGCCAGCGAACTCTTGCAATAACACAGTCGTTTTCACCGTGTTGTACAATGGCAGGAAGTGCGTAACCATTAGACTGTGTTATGATGTTTCGGTTAGAAGGTGCATCTTTATAAAATCTTAAATGGGCATTAAGTTTTCTTGTCGATATGTCTCTTATTTTGATCAATTATCTATCAATAGTGAAAAAATATGTAACTATTACAGAAATAGCATTGCTATTACAAATTTTAACCTGCCGTCCTTAAAAATGAGTTATTGAATCATGATATAGTACTCACAATATTAACATGACACTGCCGGCGCTGAGTCCACCTCCTCCTCCTCCACCTTCTGGATAAATTCTCGGACAAGCGAACTTACTATTGAGTGTCATTTTCTGTTACAAAATGGGTTTTAGTTTTATGAACACATAGTTTTATATGTTCGGAAGGTGGGATCGTGTTTTTTACTCATTAATTGGTTTAGATGTCTCTAAATGATGCGTATGTACATATGTTGCTTTGATTCTTACGTAAGTCCACAAATCTGTTGTTTTGCCTATCACACTTCCCTCCTCGTTGGGATCGCAATGTAACGTTATTTCTGTGGTTCTGCGGAATAATGCAATAACAATGCAATAAAAAGAACATATTAGTAATTTATTACTACAAAGTGACAATAGACGTTTTTCGAAGTCCACCTATAATTCAGCTAATCTACCTGACTCATCTGATAAAATATTAAATATATCTAACACCACTTTCGGTATGTTTACCACTTATATTATGCTGGTGATACCAATTTGGGTGAGTGAAGTATATTTAACCAAGATCAGCGCACTTACTGATAGACTATAACGGCAATACCAATTTTGGTATAGACTACAATTTATGGCTCACTGCTATAAATTAATCTGTCTTAGGAATTAGGCAAGTCAGATAAATGAGGCGAATTGGGGAATCTCAATGTGAAAAAACTCAATTTTGTGATGGCATGTTGAACTGCAATTGTGAATTAATATGCATTACATACTTGGTTGCTCGCCATATTTTGCTTACAGAACCTAACTGGTCTTTTGTCGAATGCTGGTTTCGTGTTGTTTAAGGATTTAGTGTCACTTTTGCAACTTCAGAAAGCACTTGTACCATTGTTGAGGAAAACAATGTTTTCTTACCTTTCAGTACCATCTTCAGTTTGTTTCACGGATACAGCCAGATCATTGCTATCCAGGCTGCTTGTTGCCCATGTAGCGGTGGATGCTGAACCTGCTGGATGCCAGACATTGTACTCTTGAAGACACACCTGATATATTTTATATTGCATTAATCATATACATAATAATTAGAATGTCACATGGCTGACACCCTACCAAACATCTTTTGTCTTCTGCCCTCTGATTGGATAAGTAGGATCTCTCCTGAGATGAGTATTCTGTTGTGTGATTGGACAAACCCTGTACTATTTTAGGTCAAAGGTCACAGGGGAGGTGTCAAGAATAAATTATGTCAATGAGGTCTGTTCTGTAGTGAGGATACCCTGGGGTATATAAGGATACCTCCTCGCACAGCAGCTCCCTCCTGCAGCAGCTACATTCAAATTCAAATTGTAACTGCCATCACTTTATAACTTGAGTACCTACGGGTAACACCTCAGGATGTTACCAAGAATAAAGACACTACAGTAAATCCATAACTCTTTCTCTTGTTTGTAACCCAAACACAACATGGTATCAGAACAAGGTCTAGGAGGCAATCCTCACTGGCAACAAAAGAACATTGCAAGATTCCCTTGGTAACCGTCCAAAGGATGGGGTCCTCCTAGTATATATTAAACTTATTTGATGTACAGTTTGTGAGAGGATTTGAAGCAGAACGTGAAAAGACATGTTTACTAGCTCCTTAAATTTATATCAATTTGGAAACGTACAGAACAAAAGAGAGAACAAAACAATTTCACCCTGTGCTTTTGAACTTCTATTGTTCCAAAACATATGAATTTCAGGAGTTGAACATCTATTCGACATACTATTTTCGTTTCGTGTAGACCACACGGGACTTTGACTTGCAATACTTACCAATACGCTAAAACCTGGACAATTAGTATCAGAGTACTCGGTGCAAGGATTGTAATTGAACACTTCACTTGCAGGTCCTGGTATACCTATAAACCTGAACGAATGAAAAGGGAATGTTGGTTAAACTGGAATTAAAAATGGCAAGATGAAGGACAGGTGCATGTGTAGTATCTCTAAGTTAAGTACATTCATTTCGACGTGTTTGCAAAATTGATAGGCATGTCGTAGTGATCCCATTCCCCATCAAATATTATGGTACAAGCTATGCACTGTAAAGCGACACGAAAATTCATGTCTTTGCGATGCTAGTTCCAAAGTAAAATAGATTTTGGTTTTAATGTTTATCAAAGTTTCCGTACAACAGGTTAGAAATAACAGTTTGAGAACAACATACAGTTCGCATACCGCAGAATGATAATAAATACTAGGCAATTCCAGGAGATTCCCACTTTTAGCCACATCCCAAAGTTCTCAAAGGATCACCCGTCGGGACGCAAAGGGCGTTGAGCACAGAAATCGTATGATTTTTGGAAATGAAGAGAACAAAGAAGAGAACGAAAAAAATTCAAGCTGTGCTTTTGATGAACTATTGTTAAATTTTTTATACGAATTCCGTGTACTGAAAATATTCGCATATCAGCCCCACCCTTCGGCCTTCTCGGAGTGGTGTTGGACACTGAATGGTGGCACAATTTTAAATTCTGACGTCGAAAACTAATTGATAGTCTGACTCGCAATTTTTAACATTACAGAAACTTACTTTGAATGAATCATGACTTATTTGTCAGTACATTACTTACTTGGCACCATCTTTACTATCCAAGGGCGATATATCTATTACTCCTTTGTCAGTGGTACATTTACACGGTCCACTGGGTACTTGGCATATTAAACAGTAAATTCCATTTATTAGCGTAATAAACGTTATGAAATACAGTAACATAACATTGATATTATCCATCCTTATTTTCAAGAAGTAACGAATCATATTCACCTTGTGACTCCTAAAATGACTATTGATTGGCACATTGTTGATAATTTTATTTTATCACTGGAGAAAAGGTGTCACAATCTTGTCAAATAATATGAAATTGTGTGAAAGTACCTAAGTAAGTTACAACCTGATCAACTATTGTAATGACTATGCAAAACCCCTACAGTAATCGAGTTTTTTCTTATTTATTATTCGTTTGCCTAATCAGGTTATTTATTCTAATTAGGCAAGAAAATACATACTTTTATTAGTCATATTACCAATAATAGTATGAATTTTCTTGTCTAATTAGGCAAACAAAACTAAATTCTGGAAACCTTGTCATGACTTTACAAAGAGTTAATTTTTTTTACAATTTTAAAATTTTTCACATAAATAGAAAAAGGGTAAATTAAAGAAGACAAAAGATAAAAATTCTATTAATTTTGGAACAATAGAATTCCACGCAGCGCTATTGAAACAAGTAAGTTCGGCATTGTATGTCAATTCAAAGTATCGAATTCGTTTTTTTCCAGACACTTTAATGACACTTTTCTAAGGTGACACTGAGCAAAACGTTATGTAAACTTGATACATCCGTACGTATGTCAGTATAAAAATACAAATTCCAATCAGGCAGAAAGGTTTCAAAATGACTGGTATCCTGATTTGGAAGTTGACGTGGTTGGAGTTCCTTTAACTTTATCAACAACATAAACCGTTCCATCCTGTAAATAATAATTGACTTTAGCGACAACAACAACACCAGCCTTAAAATGTTGTGCCTGTCGCCCACATATAATTCTACAAGCCAAATAGATCAAGCGTTTTATGGTACAATTAATAACGAAAAACGAATTGCTCATACAAGAAGTTTCTATCCTACTTTGAGACGGTTGGAAAACATTATACGATGCATTACCTTTACCAGTACGGGAACTTCTTTCCAGAACGTAACATTTGGACAAATTTCCGAACCACTAGCACCTTTCGCAAAATGCATAAATAACATTCCTCCAACTACATAGACAAGTACAACTGCAACTGATCTGAAAAGAAATAGTTTAGTGTTTGAGAATACAAGTTGAATAATGTTAAATCATTAAGTGAGTTTTAAATAATGGACACTTTTTCACTAAATAAAGCTTCCGTCACATTGTGAATTATTATAGTTCAGGACTTAGAGGCTGAGATGTTTGTTCATACCTCTTCATTTTTGGAACAATAAAAATTCACGCAGTGTTAGTGCTCAAGTGAAATACACAGCATGAGATTCTGTTGTTTGCAAAATGGAATACATTTCAGGAGATGCCGTTCGTTTTATAAGATGTCAATTACGTTGTTAGTTATGTCTTTCCAAACTCTGAAAACTTTGAGTTAGCCATAAGAAACGCTTACATTATTAAGATGATGCTGCCCACACTGAGTCCTCCACCTCCTCCCCCGCTAGGTCCGCTTCCACCAGACGGACAGGCGTACGTAGTGGTTAATTTCAATTTCTAAAATTAAGTTTGTAGCTATGTATAGTTAAGGAATTGTATCAAAAAGTTAGTAGAACCTTAAGGGACCATACTTGTTCATCTGCCTGACGTCCCAAGTGTGTCCATTTGAAAATGTACTACTACTAAGGCGACATCTATCGACAGGTAGTCAAATTTCATAACATGTTCACAAAGGGTGGTTCCACTAATTTCCTCGTCTTGTTATTTACTCTATGGACAATGCATTTTTTTCTTCTTATTGAAGTATACACTGTTATTTCTCTGGAAAAGTCTATTCAATATTTGAAAATCTCCAGAATTAATGTAAAATCCTCGCCAATCACAGCTTCGAGTACACTTTAGCACCAAGTTAGCTTACCTTTGAAATAGACCTCAGTGTATTATTTGATCTTAACCGGGGCAATAATTTTCAGATTAGCTGTACACATCACATTGAACACCTCTACATTTGGAATATTTTCTAAAAGCTAAAGTCAAATGATCTTACGAAAGAATTTCCATTTGCATTTTCGGCTATTACAGATCCCTCCTGATTTTCATCACAATGATAGGTGATCTCGGTGGTCCTGCAATTAATGAATATCAAATCGCACTGCATGGTAACATGGCAAATACTGAATTTTCATCCTCGCCACTCCAGAATTGATCTTGTGCAATGCAGTTAAACATGTCACTCTCTTCAAACTAAATATGGATGAGGAATGCTGAATCGTTACCTTTCCTGTCCATCTGTGTCCGTCTGTTTCACGGTTACCGCAAGATCACCACTACCATCACTACTTGCAGCCCAGGAAGCTGTAGATGCTGAACCAGCAACATAATATGTGTACGAATAATAATCTAGATAACACACCTGCATGAAAATGAAAATGATCTTTCGGACGTGTGTTTTGTGAGAACTTGAGTTAAATACACACATATTTGCTAATCTACAAAAATATAACAATCTTAACAGTGAAAAACCGAATTGATCAATATGTTTTTATTCTACTTTCAACAAAATGGAGTAGATGACAGAATTAAAAATTCTAACTTGAGAGTAGCAACAATATATGGCTGCCTCTTGTCCCAATTGTTGATTGTGATATGTTTCTAATTACCATCTCTTTGTTGTGCAGCTTATTTTTATTTCATTTATTTCCATTTATATATGTCTACGTGGGAATACTTTCACACGGACAGAAATGTCAAAAACTATTATAGTTCTTATCTTTAATTGTGGATACGTAAAAGTCATTGTGTTACCATAGTATTGCCACCGCTGTAACAGTTGGAGTCGTTTATATCTGTACATGGGTTGTAACTGTAGCTATTGTAATCAGGTCCGGTGATGTCAGGAAAACTGAAATGAAAATATTATATTAATTGATTTAACAGCTGTTGTCAAATTATAATATGTACAAAAATGCATTCACTATTTGGGAGTCTAATATTAAAATATTTTTTTCGTCTTCTTCAGTTAAGTAAAGATAAAATAAAAAAATCAATGGTGTAAACTATGTTCATGGTAGAATGGTAACTTACCTTGCTGTGCCCGATCCATCTAAGGCCGATAAGTCCATTTCCCCCTGGTCGGTTGTACATTTACATGGCCCGTCAGCGGTTAAACAAGTTAAACAATCAAATTCTTGTACAAACGTACTTAACAACACAAAAGTAGCTAGATATTTTATTTTGTCCATTCTTTTACATGAACACAAGTAATTGTAATAAGATGTTATCATAATTTGTCATCACCTTGTGATTTGTGTTTCACTGGTATTGAAAAACCTCAGTTGTTCAATGATAGAACAATCAATGAAAAATCGAAAATGATACATAGATTTTAAAGATAAATGCATGATAAAGTACGTACATTTTTAAAGAAAAGTTTTGATTAAAACATTGTTGTTATATATTTATCGTTATGTAAATTCCCTGTGCAAGCAGTCAATAATAATACTGTGAAATGTGACGCACTTTATATTTATTGTATTAATGTGCAACAATAAAAGGATGTAATACCATGACTACTATAATAAGAAGTGGTTACTCCAAAGATTAGTATCTAATTATACTGTGAAATGTGACACACTTTCGATATTGCATAATGTGCATAAAGAAAAAGATACAAAACCATTACTACCTGACCTATGATAAAAGTGGCTACTCTGAAAGTCAACAGTTCTATCAGACTGCAGAAAGAGAATTTCAATCATTTATTAGGAACAGATTACATTTTGTGAGGTTAGCTTTTTTAACAAATCCATCACTGCCATAAATTTATATAATTTTCTTCAGCATCATTTCTAGAGTCCTCTGCACCCTGATCCAGATGTTTCAGTATAGGCTGGAGGAGGTGGACCACGTGCACCGCCCTGAAGTAATCAAAATACCCAAAATATCCTCAGCAAGTAAAATTAAAAGACCAGCACATTTCATACGATGACTGTTGCGTGAATGAGGAAAGGTCAATTACCTAAATGTAAGCAATCAGCAAATGCATAACTAATTTCTAATTACATTTAATATTATATATTAAGTACATCAGTTTTATGGCCTTCTATTTTGTAAGAAAAATAAAAGGATTTGTACCTGACTTTTGTCTGATTTCGGCAAACGGGTGCATATGTAGGCCAGCATACCAAACACAATGACCAACAGAAACAGTACAGCTCCAAACAAACTAAATATTAAAGTCTTTACAATAAAAACGGAAACGTGGATGTCAAATATATTTGTGTGTATTGCTTGTCCTTCCAAGACTTATGATTACATGAGTGATCAAGAATGTTGGTTTGAGTGGAATATCACTGTTTTATCGAAAAAAAATTATGAGAGTGGAATTTTCACTTAAGCATTTCTAAAGTAGAATAATTATCGTACCTGAGATAAACTATATTTATCTTCTTCTGTTTTTCATGTTGATGATGATCAGGATGGTGATTGTGGTGATGAGTAAGAGTGGTTTTCTCATGATGATGTCTAGTAACGTTACCAGTAACATTGTGGGGTCGACGTGTATTAGTCTGTCCTCTTGGACACGCGTACTTCGAAGACAGCTTTAGTCTCTACAGATAATATCAACTGGATTTTAAATCGTTTTTCATTTGCTGGGCCACTCAAATTTAGCACTGAGTGATACATGGGATCCCACATAAATATGTGGTACAGAATTTAAGCATTTAATTTTCATTTTGAAGACAATGAAACAGAAAGAAGTGCATTTTCAAAGAGTGTCTGTTTCTTTAGATTATACAAAATAGTTTTGATTCTTACGTAAGTGTAGATATTCGTGAGTTCAGCAATCGCACTTCCTTCCTGATTTGGATCACAATGTAACGCTATCTCTGTGGTCCTACAGCAGAATGCAATAATCCATGTACATGTATTCAATGCCATTTTTAAATGAATTGCTTTAACACTTTAAATGAATTGCTTACCACCGGCAAGCTTATTACTTAACTAATAATTGAAAATCATTCTTTTCTTACCTTTCAATACCACCTTCAGTTTTTTCACGGACACAGCCAGATCGTTGCTATCCACGCTGCTTGTTGCCCATGTAGCGGTGGATGCTGAACCTGCTGGGTGCCAGACATTGTACTCTTGAAGACACACCTGACAGATTAAATTCTTTTATTGACTGTATAAAAATACAGACAATGATTGACACTGAAATTGCATACATGTATAAATATGATACATATATTTGTTTTTCTTACCAAGGTGCTGTAGCCCGGGCACTGAGGATCAGCATACTCAGTGCAAGGATTATAGTTGAAAACTTCATCTTGAGGCCCTAGTACACCTACAAACCTGAATGAAATATAATTATATCCGTTTTATTTCACGAATACGTGGCAATATGTAAAAATATATGTCGTGAACAGGGATTTCCAAAATAATTTTGTCCTGGATGAAGAAATTTCTTTGGCATTTTACTTCGTCTTTTTGTCTTTAGTTTTAATTTTACGTAGACCACATCACTGTGAAGTGACATCTTGGTGCCCATGCCACATATAGATCACCTGAAGACACATCTAATGGACTAAATATTTTCAGTAAAGCTGAATGATTACTAAAATAGAGCATTTTTGAAACGGCCCGGCCATTTGCAGTGAAGACAGTGCAGGAATATCATTTCCATTTATAGGCATAGCACGTTGAATAAATGGAAAAGGCTGGATGTACACTGTGCAGTAAAATGGGGTAGAAATGAATAAATTAGTCAGCAAAGTTTGCCTTTTCATGAGCACTGGCTTGAGGTGACTGGTCACACAGTGAAGCATTCAGACACATTATGAATTTTACACTTCTATTGAGACTTATTATTATCCATATTGTCTCAATGCCCTCAACTCAACTGATGTCAAAAATATGACCCATTCAAAAACTGGAGATAGCCGTCCCCAATAAATTACTTCTGACCAATACTCAGCCACCAGTATTGCCTGTTTCATTTGGAGTTATCATAAAAGTTTCTTTCATCTTTAACTGTATGAAAGCATGCGCGAACTGAGAAAAACAGCATTGAGAAACATCACACAACATGTAACTTCGCTTGTTCCAAGCAATACCGATAAGCAAAATACAGTAAATGGCCGAAATTGCGCGCAGTGGGCATATATAGACCTAATTTCAGGGATGCACGATATTTACAAAAACTTATAGCTCATAAAAATTCCAATTTACATTTCAAAGGTCTTTTATCAGAATGAGGGATTATGAACTTTTTCAATATTGGTAATATGAATGAAACCCTCAGTTTATGATCAACATATGTCAGTTTGCGTTATGATGGTTGAAAGTCCGCAGACCACAGGGTGAAATTCCCATCATTTTGGAGCAATAGCGTATTAAGGACACAGCGTGAAAACCTGTAATTCTCTCCTTTTCTCTCCTATTCGTTTCCAAACTGATGGGAATGTCAAAAGATGTCTGATTACAAAAATTTCTGTGAATCAGCTGAAAAGAGGGTGTGCGATAAACAGAGTGTGCTCGTTATTTCGGTCATTTACAATTTCATGCACACACATATACTTACTTCGCCCCATATTTACTGTCCAATGCCGATATATCTATTACTCCTTCATTTGTGGTACATTTACATGGTCCATCAGGCCCGTCACATGTTAATGAAAATACGTCCCCCACGGCAATTGAAATCAGGAACCCAAGAAAAATCTTCACGGGAATCATTTTGACTCAGGTACAATGAAACGTTACGTGGATCCGTAAATTTTCTTAATTTATATTCAAGTGTGTACTTTATCACTTATCTTTACCTCTTTATGTATAGTGGTTTCGATTTTTAATTGATTGTTCTATTATTGAGCAACTGAACATTCAATGCCAGTGAAACACAACAACGCGAAGCTATTTTGCCAACAAAGTATTTCTTATGCTGTTCACTTTTTGAGAACATGTGATAGGCATTGGCGGATTTAGGGGGCGCGCAGGAGGCGCCCCCCCCGGCCAAAATTTTCTTCGTTTTCATGCAGTTTTTCCCGATTTTTGGGCGAAAATAGGTGAAAATTGGGTTGGCGCCCCCCACCCCACCCCCACGGGCCGGGCGCCCCCCGTACGGGAAATCCTGGATCTGCCAATGATAGGATCATGAGATAAAATGTAGGGCTGGGACGAATCATCGGATATCCGATACATCGATCGGCATAGCTTTAAATCACGATCATCAATTTCATTTTTAACATTGGATCATTGTCCATATATGGATAAACGAACCATAATTCTTAATTTAAAAAAATCTTTTTATTTTACCACTGACTAATCATACAAAGGTGCATGCATTATTTTACATCTACATTAATATCATTTAGACCTACTTTCATGGTTACATTGTAAGTAATGGTATATTTCTCCTTACATAGTTTTATGCATTTTTATATTTGAAGTTTTTGTTGAGGAAAACTAACATGTCAACATTTTTGCTTTTTGGTGAACATTTTCTTTTATTAAGAAGATGTCCAGCTTTGCTGAAGACCCTTTCACTGGGGACAGATGTCCCAGGAAAACAAAGAACTGATTTAGCTACTGTAAAAAGACTAGAACGATAGTTCTGAGACTTCGGATATAGTTTATTAATTCTTGATAACTCTTACATGAAATA
>JBCAUI010515702.1:0-25032 GCA_038406195.1 Haplosyllis anthogorgicola | reverse complement strand
AACACACAGGGAAAAAATTTAAAACACAGGGAAAACACAGGGAATTTTATCTCGACCTGAGCGTGGCCACCCTGCAATATCACTCATATTTTGTTGCCTGTAAAGCTTTGTCCTACCTTTTCGCTTAATTTGTTAATTGTAGACAAGCACTGGAGTATTATGAACATCATGCGGTGGAACCACATCATGAGTTCAGCATCCCACTACAAACTAGTGTTGTGACAGGCTACATTGAAAAGTAAGAGAACTGACATTGTCTAACTTTAGATGTAGAGTCAGGCGGACGGAATAGGTGAGTTGGTTAGGGCATTTGACTTAGTCAAGCATCACTGAGCAGCTCACCACTGCACCGGGAGTTCAAATCCTGGCTGATGCATGTGAGAGGAGCCCAGCCAGCCATGCCATATACACATATATAATGTACACCCCTAATAGTGGAAAAGGCAGGAGTCACACCAGACATAACCCTCGGGATCACTGCACACAAGCAAGAAAGAATGCAGGCAAGAGATCCAGCCTGGTTTTAAAACCCTTGGGGATGGCCACAGGAAGTCCAAAACGGGTAATCAGTGGCCCCACAAATGGACCCTGGTCCAATTTTTTTTTAAAAAAACCCCCCAAACTTTAGATGTAGAGTTTGTTTTGCGGTAAAAATGGTTTGTTGTTTTGTTTTACTTTTGGCATAATTTATGTTAGAACAAATTCAAATATTTGTTTTCTTTTATGTATTGAAGCTGCAAGCCATGTGAACACAAAGTAATGTTCACAAGTCACCACAGATATCACCAAACACACTCCGTGGTACAGTTGAGCACACAGCCATCACTTCCTTTAATGAATGCACCTCCAGCATCTGGTAAGTTTTCTAAAAACAACCTTTGCAATCTTATTTAGTAACATTTCTACACTCTTCTCACTCTAGTGTGAAAAAAATTCTAGCATAATATTATTACGTTTTATAATGTTGATTGACCCTCATGCATCAGCAATGAGGGTCTGTGTATCGGACGAAATCTACATTTGTGTTCTGGGCCGCCATTGAAAAAAGTTGACCAGGACAATGCATTTTCAGCAGACTTGGACTCGGTGTCAAAAGTTAGGAAAAAGTTGACCAGGACCCCCCCTCCGAGACAAATATTGTATCGATGTCAGCTGTCTTATTTTCTTGCATTAAATTTATTTGCAGAAGAAGGAACGGAAGAAGAACAATGTAGTTACTATCTGACAACTGTCACTCAGAATGTAACATCGTTATGAATATTCAGCCAAAATGTAGTCCAGCCTGCAGAAATAAATAGTGGGTCACATACACTTTACATACCGTATTTGTTCGAATTGAAGCACCCTCTCAAGTAGAAGCATCCCTTATTTTGGAACGAAAATTTTTTGGTTTTGTCCGACTTGTACATTTACTGACAGTTGCACTTTGTCACATGCCATCAATATCTTTTTTGAAAACTTTGACAGAAATGTCTTTAATGCCCTAAACTCATTGGTTAACCAATGATATATTGGTCCTTTGAGGCACCCCTCAAAATTTGGGCTTGGTACCAAGTGCTTCCATTCGAATAAATACGGTATTTTGTTTTTGGCAAAAATTAATTGTACTTTTCGAAAGTTCTTATTTGAACTTGCTATGATGAATTCGGTACTTATAAAAGCACACTATTTTATTATAAAATAAATCCTTATTTATTCCGGGTTATTTTGCTTATTACCACGATTTACATACTTTATCTCATTATTGTATTATCTCGTGGTACTCGCGTTTGCGGTATATTTAGCTTGTTATAAGCTTGTTCAGGAATATTAGAAATAATAATAAAAGCAATAGGTTTGCTTTAAACCGAGAAAAGATTGTACTTTATTTCTGCAAAACATTATACATGTTGCATGTTGGAAGTCTCAATCTAAACTGAATTTGAATTTGAAATTGTTTAACAGCTTGGGTGATGCTTGCATGTGATTGGCTGATAGGCTACAGCTTCCTGCCTGCCTGCAACTGCTAGTATGTGCATGCAGCATACTGCAGGTATGCTGCAAACAAGCGGGTCAGTACCGGGCTCAATCTGTTGCAAGCCCAGATGTAATACAGCTACCTCATGCTTTTTCATTTTGATTAATCAGACAGAGCAGCTTTGAATTTAACCAGCATAAAATAGGAATCAGCAATCACTCCAAATGTGATCGTTCTGACGTTTTTGGATCATAAAAACGTAATGTTACTTTTCCAAATTATTTCTACATCTCCCTCACACGGGGTAATTTTGTAAAAGCGTTTTATGTAAAAAAGTCATAATTTTCTACAGTACCTATACTCTCTTTAAACACATGTAAAATTTTATAATGCATAGAGAGTATTTTGTGATCAACAAACAGAACAGCTTCACATTATCTTAGTCTCTTTGTAATTGCGAGTTAAAATAATTGATTTAAGTTTATGAATGAGGAACTGACATGTAGCTGCTGTATGTTTAATCAGATTGTGGAACGTAAACCTCGAAATGACGCAAGAGCCTTTATGTACACAATTGATACGATTTCTGTGTCGTGCGAAACATACAGAACAAAAGAATTTCACACTGTGCTTTTGACATGCTATTTTTCCAAAACTGATGGTAATTTCATTCTCTGCCAAAAGCTAGATCAATTTAAGAACGTTTTTGCTCTATTTCAAGTTGTTCAATTTGTTCTATTGATGTGTAACAATGTGTTTCTGTGGTCAATCGAGCACAAATGAATAGGACGGATCTTTGAAATTTAAGCAAAATGAGTCAATTAGACGACCCAATAAAGTGGTTCCTGAAGATGAAAGCCAACTTGACGAGTGGGTGTAAATTGAAAGCTTTCTTGCAACAAATCTCAGCTACCCTTCCTTGCCTACTGTAAATTTTGTCGGCTGCTGATGTACATCTAACACAAATTTTAACTATACATTTCTCTTTAAAAATAAGACCTATAAATAAACTGAAATACAACAGTACGATTAGTATGATAAGAGATTTTTCTGAAGCAACACGCAATACAAACTGCCATCATTTCCGGGAATCCCTAAGAATAAGTCCATTATATTTGAAGTCCATGAGCTTCCAATTGGGGGAAAATTCCAAAATTAGGTCCATGGGCTTGTAAAGACACTTTTCCCATGTGCTTGAATTCAATCTGAAAAAGACACATTCAGAAAAGATTGAGTGATGACATTGATACGGAACTAGAGCAAATGGACTAATAAAGTTAAAAATGATAATACATGTATGATTTGACTGAACCAAATTTCATTAAAATTATCAATCATGTATCTTAAATACTGTCATATGCTTTTATTTGCTTTACATGTAATAAAAGATCCCATTCTTGGTACATGTGCGCGATATTTCGCCCACGGGCTTCTATTACGAGCCTAACTTTTGTCAGTATTCAGGCCTTCCCAAAAAGAAGTCCAGGCTAAAACACGGAGAAATCCGGCACCACAGAATTTTCTTCAGCTGTTATAGAGAAAATAGCTCCATTCTACAAAAAGAGCTGTTCACTCATATCGGTCTTATCGGTAGGCACCGTGTCTTGAACGATCGTAAACTGTTTTAGTTGACAGCAAATCTCGAATTGGCGATTAAAGGAAAAACTTCTTTCTTCATGATATATTATATCAGGCTAAAGGTAAAAACAGTTTGCATTGTTATAAAGTTTTGTTGTTATTGTTGTTGAGACTCTGCTTTGCTGCTGCAGGAACCGTAAATAGAACAATGCCATTGTACTTAAAACGGGTCTGTCTTAGCATTTCTATATTTTATGAAAACGTTGAGTATTGTCAAGATTCATTGTCCTCATTTCTTTTGGGTAGTGATATGTGAATGAACATAAAAGAAACACTTCTGTTTCACTTGGGGAATAATGATGGTCTTTCTCAGTCGCGTCAATAAAAATTCGTAAAAAGCCTAAATATCAAATGTTAGACACTGTATGTCAAACTGTGGAAGCAACAGTACACGGAACTTGCATCAGAAGTGTAACAATAGCACAGCAAAAGCACAGCGTGAAATTCTTTCATTCTCTCCTTTGTTCTCTTCGTTTCCAAAGTGATACGATTTCTGTGAACTGAAAGAGATAACTGTTTTTCAGAGGGAATTTATAATAAAAATGTTGGCTGTCCCCTGAAAGTTGATTCAGGAATTTTATTCAGTTCTCTCTTTCCCACGATGGTCGACCTGAGACTGCTGGAAACGTTATACTGTCAACTATAACAAATCCGGGGAAAACATCTTAATGATCAAGTTGACAAATCTTCATAATTAAGTTTAAATTGACAATTGAAATGATGCCTCATCATTGATACATCATTATTGTGTATTCAATGTTGTGTTATTTTTTGAAATTGAAGTGCACTTGCTTCATAAAATATTCCCTGTAAACTTTGTATGTAAACAAAGGGAAGCCATTTTGATTTACCGCTGAACTGTTAGTTTTTTATTTTTTGATATCTAAAGATATTATGAACAAGACACATTTGAATTACATACCTCATTATTCTCTGATTTATAATTAATATATTTTACTTAGCAATGGGACATTATACAGTAAGAAAATGGGACTTAATTTTTCTACCATTGGTCCCGGATTTGTTATAGTTGACGGTATGTTGTTTACGGAAATTCAGTTCGACCATCGTGTTTCCACTTTTTAACATAAAGCCAATAAGCAGAATTGAATAGGCTGTGCTCAGTGGATAATAAAGGACGAGGAAGTGTAGATTATTGGCTTATAATACGAGGCCGTTAGCCCGAGTACTTAAGCCAACATTCCACGCTTTCGAATCACTTAATTATATTTAATTTACAATACTTAATTTCACTGGTGTTCCAGGTTCTGAAATTCTGAAATTTGCATTGGTTTTACAGGCCAGTTGTAATATGGGTCAGGTGAATATTCAATAAACAAAATAATGTACACTTTCAGCTAGAAACTGACCTTACGGGTATAATATTTGACAAGAAAGTGTTCCCTATTCATGTCCGAGGCATCAGCCGAGGACTGAATAGGGGACACTTTTGAGTCTACCATTGTATATAATTTACATGCTGCGTCGATTGCTTTTGCTGAAAAGTGTACACTCTCTACATTTAGTGTACACTTTTTAACAAAAGAAAGTGACACAGATGTAACCAAATAATAGATAAGATACATAAAGTCAAACAGATAGAGATTTTCTAAGTTGTTGAAAGGATATTTATATTACACGACAGCCTTGGTAAATTTTCAAAGATACGATAAAGTAAATTCGGCTAAAATCAGATTACAGTCTCTATTTACCGGCTGGCTAATATTCGGCTTCCTTCTGACAACCAGCTATTTAGGTTTACATGTTGAAGTGATTTTCAATGCATTTTAGTCTCCAATTACCAGCCATCCTCTCACATCCGGTCATTTTCCCGAGATTTCTGGGGTGGCCGGTAATTAGAGACTCCACAATCTAACAGTTGGTTGAAATGGAGGAGTAGGCTTCGTGCACAATGTAAATTTCTATTGAACTCGGTTTCATAGATTTCACCAGATTAGGTTTCAGTACTGCACTTTTGTCATTTTTTAAAAGACCTCTTTCTCATTTGTTCTTCCTGCAAAAATTTGGCAAATTAGTTGAATTTTACCACAGCTATTAGCTTTATTGCTACAAAATACTTTATTGGAGAACTAACAAATGAGTAATGTTGGTCCATACAAATATAAAAGTGCAGTTTGACACAATGGAAGGATATAATTAGGTAGCAAGTAACATTATACATACGTGATGCATCCAGAATAACATTATTCAGCTAAATAATAAATTTCCATTTGTACACAATAATAGGTGTTCTGTTTTTGATCACTGTGTTCAGATGGAGAATGTCCTTTTGATCTTGAGACACCTACTACTGTATTATCTGGGAAAAGCATACATCAAGTGGCACCTTATTATCAGCTGAATAGTAGGATCGGTTGTTTACGCAAATTAGTCTACCTGCCATTGTCCCCAGTTCCATCTTCTCGGCCAATTATTGAAGCACATTTTCGGATCCTGTTTTTCTTAGTAATTATTTTTAAAAGACTGCATTAGCAGTGTAGATCTTTGATACAAAATGAATAAACCTTTTTTTTCAGCCTCTATTGTCCGATCAGAAAGACTGCATCTTGCCATACATTTGCAGACGCTACTTGTTCAGGGTGATGAAACGGACCAATCGAAAGTTTTAATACCATAGATATTTATTGATTTCTCTTAAAGTATATATAACTATTACGGTAATAAATTTCTTTTATTTAAATATAGTTTAGTTGTCTGTTTCATATCCGTATCATATCTTTGGAGATAGCGATGTAACAGTTTTGTTGCTATCTCCAAAGATGTGATACAGATATCATCTGGTCGATTTGTTTATTTCCTCTTTAAAAGGGACTTTGCGAAAAATGGGTATTCAACTTAGTACTACTTTTTATGGGTATACATAATAAATAGAACTTTCGCTGAACTTTAGTACACAAAAATGGTATCATTTTGGAAAAGCAGAGAACAAAGGAGAGAACGAAAGAATTTCACGCTGTGCTTTTGATGCGCTATTGTTAAACTTCTGATACGAATTCCGTGTACTGTACGAGGGCATCCGAGGCTGTTATATTGTGATTCTATTCTTACCGAGAACAACTCCAGCAGTGAAAAATTTCAAGCCACCTGTGATTGGTTTTGTACTGTATAAATATCCGTGAGATTTCAACATTTCTGTAACGGTAGATCTACCTCCCCAGCAACCTTCTGTGTAAGACTTTCGGAATGTCTCAAACTTGTTTAATATACAATACCTCGTTTTGATGTGACTAAGCTAACTGCTTTAATTTCTACAATTCGTGTACAACTTCTGGTTATCAGATTTTCATTCGACTTGTTTTCGATTTTGTAGCATTCATCAGATAATCAAAATAGAATTTCATGGTGTTTTTACACACGTGCGTAAATTCTTTGTTCTCAAAAGTCTAAAATTAATGAGCTGAATCCACTCGCATACCAAATTTCTGATGAACATCAAGCTGCAACAATAGCTTTGTCAACTTCATATCAGAAACGTCAGGTCTTTAGGCTTGTTTTACAAACAAACCTTGAGTTATCCGTTTTAGGGATGGTAGGTTAAATTGCATGTAACCTTTTTTTGTTGATATGTGATATACCTTTAAACGTATTTCAAAACTTATCGTTGTATTTGAGTGTATTTATTTGTAGCCGACAAATAAATGATTACCGGGTACTCATTCCAGAAAAGATTATATGTACAGCTCAATTTAACAGTAAATTTAACCAGCCATTCCTGAAAATGGAAAAACTAAAGAAAACCAGATAAACCTTTGTGAATATAAAAGATTGAAAGTTAATATAATAGTTCTATTTTGGAAATGATTTTCAAGACAACTAAAATTTTAGCCTTTCCTTTGTGAAAAAAAAGGATTCAATGTTAATACAGTAGTTCTATTTTGGAAATGATTTTCAATACAACCTATTTTTCAGTCTGTCTTCAATATTTTTAGCACTAACTCGCCATGTCTCTGCATGCGAACACCAGTGGTGGAATGCAATTTGAATTAGAAGAAAACCACACTGCGCCATCTGTTGTCGAACTTGCTGCGGAAATAATTGAATATAAAATTAGTATTTACATTTTGACTTATTTAACTGTCCCTGTTGCTGTTTGGGGTTGGATGGGAAACTTTCTTAGTTTCAGGTAACTGTATTTTATCAACACACCCAGCGCACAAAAATCATATTAGAACTACAACACAGTAGCTAATGAAAGCTCCCTTATAAACTGTTATGTACACTATTGATGCGATTTTTTGTTATGATATCCTTCTTCGTTTGCTTGAAAATATATATATATATTTAGAGGAGTTCAAACACGACACAAAATTTTGTTGTTCCAAAAGTGGAAAGCCCTTCTGAACTGAAATGTTCGGCGTAAATTTCTATTGTCTACAGGGAGAAACCATGACTAAAACATTCAATCATATCTTCTTTTACCTTAAACATGATTATTTTTCAGAGTGATGATATTACCACGTAATCGTAAAATAAGTGCAAACATATTTCTGGCTGCTCTGGCTTGTTCAGATAGTACTCATCTTTTATTTACTGTTCATAAATGGATTTTGAGTATGATTGAATACAGGTAACGTGAACACAATATTATCAGTTCACACGGGTTAACCTCACATGCCATAAATTTTACCTCGTCAACTGTGACCTAAAATTTGTTCTTCAATGTAGGGTAATTAAAAAGGTTAATAAGGTTAATAAATCATTAAGACTAAAGTTACAGTACAAATTTTCCTGTCAAATTGGTCAGATTTGGAAATTAAAATTAAGAAAAAGCCCTAGTGGGTTGAACGGTCCCGTTTATCATAATTACTTGTACGAATTCAGTGTTACTTCGAAATAGATCCACCCCTGGAGCATCAGCTCCCATGGCAACATAATACTTTATCTTTGACACTAAGTGTCAGCACCAATAGATGTGCAGTACAGTGCATGCAGTAGTTTAGCCAATAGCAGCTTAGCTTAACTGAGTTGCTGAAGCACCTGAGTGCTCACCAATGAGTGCCCAGCTTATCTGTATAAAACCCATTGTAATTAGGGTTCAGAGTTCTTAATTTTACTACAGTTCTTATTCACTACTCCAATTCATTATTTGTTATATTTATGACATTTGATTTCATCATTTGTATTTATTGAACTTAGAAATATTTTGTGCAACTTGAACTTGAAACATGTTACCATTATATGTGCAACAGTAACATAGGCAAGTAATAAAAGGACTTCACATTCCAAAGGAAGATCCACTGGACACTCTCATTATGATTTACTCAAGTAAGTGCCATAGTAGCCTAGAGTAATATTGACCAACAGAAATTCAGGATCCTTGCTGATGTAAGACCCTTGCAATCCGTGTACACATAAGTGCAAAGCAAGTAAGCCATTTCCCCAGTGGCATGCATACACACACAATCCAACAACTACAGCAACAAAAGAGTTCCTCTCGGTACCTGCGATAACACAGAGGGACTCATCAGGAAATTTGGTGGAGAATCCGGGCAGTGCAATGAAAACAGCACATCAAGGATTCAGTGAGGAAAGAAGACATCTCAAGTAAAACAAAGTCAATGAGAGTAGCGTTAAAGAAAACTGCACTCAAGTTGCACTGATATTTATGAGATACATCATCCATCTACCAAGTTTCACATAAAGGACCGCAATTCCAGAGAAAATTTGTCAAGTTCTTTTAAGAACTCTGAGCACCCTGTAAATTGTATCGAGAATATGGCAATTCTGGAGAAAAATCCCCAGTTCCAACCCAAAAATCTATGACTTGCCTACAAAAACCATCGATGATGGCAAAAACTCGGTAATTTCGTACACCGAGGTGAGATGGACCAGCCCCAGGACAGATAGAGGTTACTGGCAAAGCAAGGTATTTCAACCGGGAGCCACTATCCCCACCCCACAGAAGGAGCTATGCAGCTTCTTAGTGACCAGGTCCCAGACATGCAGTGATCCCATGCCATTCCAAGGTGTGAAAAGTTCACCAAGAGCAGCGGTTGAGCAATCATTTCAAATTTGCTTCAGCAAAGCAGACAATTAAGAGCAAGGTGAGAACAAACTTGCCCTCCCAAGACAATACATCTGGCATCCAAACTGAATAGGCAGTGGAGGTGACACATGCTACCAACAATAGATGCCAATACAACAAACAGGAACTCCTGCAGCAGCAGCTATTGACATGGCAGCCAAGACAATAGGCACCCACACTGCCAGCAGAGTGTAAACTTGATGCTTTTACAAACACTTAAGGATAGGGTAAGTGAATAGCTTTGTGTATCTTTGATATTAACTGCACCTACCTCCTTTTATCCCTATTGTGTTTGCTTAACCATTACTGTGCAGAGGTGATCAATCATTAGCTCTCACCTTGCTTTACATAATTGCATCATATGTTTTACATCAATGGTATGTCTTAACACTGTAATAACATGCATATATGTAAATTAAAGTAACCTTAGCTGTGTACAAGGTAACTAAAGCAATCAAAAAAAATGTATCAAGAGTGTACAAGGCAGTTCAATCATTAACCGAGCTAGCAGAATCTACATTTTCAGCTTTGAGGGTTGGACTACAGAGAAGACTTGCCAGCCTCACCACCTAGTTTAGTATAAACTGTATCACATTTATCACTCCTACTGTTTTACATCTATTACTAATCAAGTCCAGTGAAAATTTGCTAGGTTCCTATCTTTGTATAGAGATTTCAGGTATAGGACCAGACTGCATATGTGTATCCTTGTATTTGACCAGAATACAGGGAAAATTCATTAATTTGTGTTAAAACCCCTTCATTATGAGAGTCACAAGGAAAACAGGAAGGCGCACAAGGTCAAGTCTTTCAGAGACTGTTATGTACAATCATCCTGATAAAGAAGTAAGAAGGCAAAAGGCCTGTGCTCAACTATTATAGAGAAACAGCTTCAACAAGGTGACATGAATCCATCAGTCCACTTGTGTACCACATTACCTCAAGGGCAAAGTCAACGGGTAGAGCAGCAACCTTCAGATGTGCAGCTGGGACAACAGTCCACAGACCCAGCACCTGCCACAGGTGAGCAGCAAGGGTAACCTGTACCCACATTGCCACCTCAGCCAGCACATCAACCAAGTACACCATGTGTGCAGCATACACCCCAATGTACTCAACCACATACTAGTCCTCATCCAGGGACAAACAGCTCACAGTTAGCTGAAGATGTCAACAGCCAATATGGTCAGGACCCAGACACTGAAGACGAGGTGATAGATCCAGATACATCATTCCCAAATAGGTATCTGCAGGATAACTGACAGCCTTCAATGACTCCATGCAGTACTCAACCCAGTGATGATCCTGATATGCATGCATCCCAAACAAGTGTCAACCCAGACACTGTACCAAACGTCTACATACCTACTGGAGAAGTGACTAGGCTCAGCCAAGTGCAAAATTTGGACACTATAATACTAAATGAGACTAAAGAATGGCACACAAGCTAATGCTAACATACATCCAGAAAACGTACAACACAGAGTGGTTTGCCATTGACAAATTGTCAGGAGATATCGTCGCTCTTTATGGAGATGACATAGAAAAGATGGGAATTACATGCACATTAGAACCCATCTACTACCCCAGTCTGAACACTTTATTACAAGCTGAGTACAAAAGGAGAAGAGAAGATTACAGGAAGAAGACAAATGGACAACCAGAACCTAATTTTGGCTCCAACTTAATGCATACAAACCCACTGACACTCAAAACATATACCCACAGTGGATCACCAGAACAAAACCAGGTTAAAGAACTTTTTACAGACAGGGCACACCATCTCATTGCCCTAGTGAAAATACTCAAGTACAGTCAAGAAACTAGGAATGACGATGTCAAATATGCCAACTATGAGAGAGAAAATATAGACTCAGCATAACAGTCCATTGAGAAGAACCTAGACAGATTGGAAAAGATGATCCAAAAGGAACAGGAGGCCAGAGAAGCTAAAGGGTTACCCATAATCACTGTTCCAATGTTCTTTCCAGGCAGAAAGCACCTTAGAGATGGAAATGTCAACTTCATCTCTGACATTATCATCACTGAACTTAAAAGCTGCATTGCCAAGCTGAGCAATCCAGCTCTGTTTACCATACAGCACTACACAAAGCCATTTGATCCCACAGTGAGCATGAGTGGTGACTCATTAACTTTCTCCCAAAGTGAAGAAGAATGGTTAGAAAACTCTGTAAGTGCAGACGTGATGACTCACCCAACTCCAGGTCAACAAGGCAGGCAAACACAATCCAACCACAGTCAGGAGCATCAACACCACCATTCAGTGAGCCTTCCCGTGCAAACACATCACCCACACCAGCTTCCACAAGAAACCAGAGGCAGACTAAACCAGTGCCTCTACAGAGACAGAATAATGGTGTCAATCACCTGAATGATTACCAGACACTGAGGAATACTACACCCATGAAATCTCGGAAGAGTAGGAACTTGATGCAGCTGATGAAGCAAACAAGCAACTACTATGCACAAAATGTGGAGAGGAAGGACACTCAAAGAGACAGTGCAAGAACAAAGTTTTCTGCAATAGGTGTCATAAGAAGAGCCACATAGAAGCCTTCTGCTAGAGAGAACCTACCTCATACAGCTACTAGAGATAGAGGGAGACAGAACGGCAAATTCTGCAAAAAATCTGAGGATTGCCGAGTCACTCTACAGAACTACAATGCATACAGATATCCAAGGGAAGATGTTGAAAATTCCCAAAATTTGACTCAGGTTCCCAGTCAACCTTCACAAACTACCAACTTGGGCGAGTATTCACAAAACTCGCTCGACTATGCAGCACTGTTAGGAGGAACATCCAACCAGGCTCCTCCCCAGCAGGTCTACAATACTCACACACCACCTGCACACCAGAACAATCAAGCTCAGAATCAAGCTAGTAACTGTCAACTGTGGAACCAAGGCTTACAGTTCCCACAACTAAATAGTGGGCAACCAAACCAATACCAGAACATGTTCCAACAGAACACAGCAGGTACAAACTCCCAGAACCAGTTACAGGGAGATCAGGCTCACCAGCATCCTCCAGTAAACCAACAGGTCCCAGTTCAACCTAACTTCATGCAGCCACCACCTGTACAAAGGTTTGCGAATCCACACCCAGGGTTCCCTAATCCCCTGGCCAGATTTACTACATCACCAGCAAGAACAGATGACTCTCAAGCAACTATAAACACTACAGTGAATAGCCTCCAGCAGTCCAACAGGGAGATAATCCAAGGCAACTGGATATTGCTCGATCTACTGCAAGCAGCCACAAGGCAGCTGTCAAAAATTTAGCAAGGGCAACCAATAGTAGAGGGTATGATCATGTCTTTGCTTCCATCCCAATGTATAATGGAGAAGATGAGATGAAGTGTGATGATTGGGTCAACTGTATAAGAACTGCATGTGAGCAGAGTAGGAGATCATTTATCAAGGAACTTCACAATAAGGCTGGACCCAAGATCAGAGGGTTCATCAATCAGCTAGATGAACAACTAATGACTGAGGAAATTAGTGAGGAGATCCTTACAGAGTTCTCAGACATTCCAAACACCCATCCATGCATCCAGATGCCTAAAAGAACTAAAACAGAAACCAGGAGAGAAGCTAATCCACTATAATATCAATTATGCCAGGATCCACAGGAAGTCAACAGGTATTACTGAGCATGAACAAACCCAGAACTTTGCCATAGTCAGGTATGTCACATCACTCAACCATCATATCCGCGAAAGAGTCATGCACACAATGAACATGAATCATAGATGCAGGTGGACCCTGAGAGAAATATTCAAAAAGGCTCTTGAAGTAGAGTCTGGATTCAACTTGTCTAAGGAAGACGGCAAAAATTCACAAATCCTCAAAGTAAATTATGAGGATGAAGTTGAAATTAATGAAGCCACAATGCAGCAAAGCCAGTACCATAACAACCATGGAGGTTCAAGAGGAAACTACCACCAGAATGGTAACAGAGGCAATAACCATGGTAACTGCCACAACAACAGCAACCGCAGCAATTTCAACAACTACGGCAGTGGTAGTGGTTATACAAGCAGAGGTAATCACCATGGAGGCAGAGGAAATTACCACAACAACAACCGTGGAGGATACAGTAATAGCACACGGTACCAAGGTAATGAAGTCAGGAAACTTAATGTAGACTTCACTGCTTCTGTGGATGCAAACCCAAATCTACTCCATGACATCCTCAGGAACTTGACCCAAGCAAGAGAAGCATGTGAAGCAGTGGCAAAAATGGTCCTGAGTCAACAGAACCAGGATAACTCCAAACACTATGGAGGCCCTGTTATGAGGAGTCAAACTCAACAGAAAACCCAAGATGTGGTCTCTGTGCAAGAATTGAGTGATGCAGCCCAATATTCAGGCTTTGGCATGGAAGAGATTTGTGCAGAAGGAGACAGTCTGCTGAATGGAAATCAGGATCAACTATGTCCTGAAGAAACCCATGCAGACTGACTACCCACAAAATACGATCCAAACTCTTACTACACAGATGTTAACAACAAATCACACAAGAAGTCACAATTCCAAGTGATCTAGAAGGTTCAAAAGTAGGAACTGTATTCCACTAAAAGTAAAGGACAGAAACATCTTCGCATTAGTAGATACAGGGCAGGAAAAAGCTGTATGAGTGAACAAATGTTCACATCTTTAGGACTTGAATATTTACCAGGAATCTCTGTACCCCACATAACTACAGCCACAGGATCTGACATGGAAGCCCTAGGAATTACTTTAATGAAATTTAAAATTGGCAAACATTCATTTAAACAACAATTTTTAGTAACTCGACACCAGTGTAGAAAGATCATTCTTGGAAGAGATTTCACCATATCAAATTACATTGGAGTCTCATGGACCAGGAAAGGGACAAAGAAACTAACCACAGACAATGAGTTGATATTAGAACAAAGATAATCACCTGAGGGACAAGCTCTAGCACTCAAATGCCACATCACTATACCACCATGCAACATAGCTGTAGCTGAAGTGGAAGTGGAAGTGGATGGAGAAGTTAAAGAGTTCATGGAAACCATCCCAAATTATATGATTCTGGAAGAAAATCCCAACCTTTGGTGCACCCCACTAGCACTGAAGAATGAAGATCAGAAGAAACCAGGTACCATATCTTTCTTCTTCATAAATTTTGGTTCATTAGACCAAATCTACTTGCCACAGGACAAGGTAGTAGCATTCACCAGAGAAACTGTAGAAGAGATACAAGTTAATGAAATAGAAACCTTTGCAGAAAAGGAAGATGAACTTCAGTGCAGAAACTGGATTCCCAAACAAGGATTCAGGAATCTGCCAATGGTAAAGACAGATTTTCTAACATCCCCTGGAGACATTGATACCCAGAGGAAAGTCAATCTACAGGACAAGCCTGTATCAGAGGAGGCCAGGAAAAAGTTAGAACAACTTTGCAATCAATACCCTGAAGCTTTCTCCAAAAACAATGAAGATATTGGCCAGACAGATATCATCACTATGAAGATAGACATGGGGGACAGTCCACCAATCTCCAAGAAACTATACACACTACCCCTGAAGCACTATGACTGGGTGCAAAATGAAATAGAGACACTTGAATGTGCAGGTATCATCACCCGAAGTGTTTCACCATGGGCCAGCCAAGTGGTTGTTGTACCCAAGAAGACAGGACCAAATGAACCCCCCAGACAAAGACTGTGTGTGGACTTCTGTCAACTTAATGCATTACAGCCAGAAGTAAAGAAGGCACACAGCAACACAAAAGGGTGTTTATCCTTGCACCCACTACCAAAATTGATGAGATATATGCATGACTCAAAGGAGCCAAGTACTTCACCAGACTAGATTTGGGGAGTGGCTACTATCACATCAAACTGGACAAGGAATGTCAAGCAAAGACGGCTTTTGTGGTTCCACAAGGAAAATGGGAATTCAAATACATTCCCTTTGGACAAGCCCAAGCTCCTAGGTGCTTGTATTACCGGAAAGTTATATAAGGGTGGGCACCAAGCTATAAAGGAGAGGCAAATAGCAGAAGAGAAGTGACAGCAAAAATGCTGCAAGGCATCGGCAGCTGCAGGCTCCAAAGCACAACTCAGGGAACAGTCTGAACAACAATCTCCAGAAGAAGAAGAGATGGAAGAGACCCACCTCGTAGCAAACTGGGAGATGTTATTGGTCAAATTATCAAACTGGACCCGGATACATTAGATGAGGAAGAGGAAACAGAGGAACCTCCAAAGGAACTAAGAAGAAAGAGCTTGAAGTGAAAAGTTACAACAAAACAGGAGTTCAAAAGGAAAGACCCAAGGAAAAAGTGAAAGAAACAAATGGCTGGGGATGAGGAAGAAGAGGATGAAGAAGAGGAGCATGATAAGTGTGACAATCTGAAAGACTGTGATTATGAACCTGAAGAAGGTGATTTGGATGGTTACAAATGCAGGCCAGTTCAAGGGCAAAAGAACATTATGGTTTTGAAGAGACATTGAAGTGTGGGAATATTCAGTTTATTCCCCACCACAGGGAAACAGAACTTTTTTTTTTTTACGTTTGTCCAAACCAGGACTGTTAGCATCCTTTTACATTCTTATTTTTGTAAAGTAGGTTAGCTATTTCAAATTATTGTCACTATAAAGTAGTTTCCTTAAAGTGGCAACCAAATAAAATTTGTTACCACACAGCCACAAATATATGTATATATATACATATACTATTTCTTTGGATATTCTCTGCTGGAGTTATCCAATCTTTTGCTCTTTCTGCTTCCAACAGTTCACCTAGACATGGTTGTGTGTCAAAATGTTCCATCTCTTAAAAAGTAAAACCTAAAATAAATGGTAAAACTTTAATATTTCCATAACAGCTCAAATTAGAACCAATTGAGGTCTTGGGCAAGCAAAATTTTAATTGAACTTAGTTTCAGTGTAAAAGAGGACCAGTAACCTGGACCTTCATACAAATTTTAGTTCTGGACTTCTCATTGAAAAGAAAGACAGATTATATCAATCCGTTTGCATTCAGATATTTGTGTATAATGCTACAACAACATTCTGATGGCACTACACCATAATATTACTCCTGAACATCATAATAATTTATCCATTTGTGTATACATGCAAGGTACACACCATAGCAAAACTTTTTCCCAAGTTTAAACTTCAGCCATTAATTATTTCTCTTTTTTCATGTGGAACTAAGGTGTAAGCTCAAACTGTCATCTTGAATGACCACTATCATATGCAATCTATTTATCTCTACAACCTGGGCATTACAAAACAGTAGAACCATTTCTTTTACTCTAAACATGCATCTCCAGCAGATAAAACTGCAGGAATGGGTGCATCATGACTAACACTATTTTTAAAGCTGAAACCACTTTGTACTGACTATTTTTCAGCACCTAGTGTTGAGATAAGTGTCACCTCATCACAAAATGCTATTTCTATATGATATTTATACAGGTTGATGTGAATCAGTACAGTATGAACTATGGACTCCAGAATGAGTGAAGATAGTACAACCCAAACCCCAAGTCTAATGAAATTTTATGTTTTGACAGATTTAAGTGTTTTCAATGCTAATGATCTTAGATAAGGTCAGTGAGGACACCAAAGATTCATCAAATTCTTTGGAGAACACACATACCTGAGCTATTCAAACAGGAAAATTGCGAAAATTCACCAGATTTGGACCGATAGCCAGCTAACACCCTATTTTCCTCACTTTTGAGGATCATTTCAGTTTATCCTTGGGCGAGTACAGCAATTTTTCGTCAGAATTGACTGGTTACATTGGTAACTATGTGGAATACACCTAATAACTCTATGTTTACTTATCAAGTGTGACAACTCGGGTGACTTTTTGCCGGGTTCAGATAACATTACTGGTGCAATTATATCTTTCTAACAATACCCAATTTAAGTTGGTATGCAGCAGAAGCAGCAAGGCTGGGATGATGATTGAATGCATTATACACATGTAGCATTGTGTTATTGCTACAGCCAAATTTCTAGCTTTAAAGTTTAAGCCACAGTACCTAAAACTCTTTTACATAGCTCAGGCTTATTTTTACTCAAGTATCATTCATATAACTCATAATCATTGAATGTATAACCTGTGAAGCATAATGTTGTTTGAAATTTATATCTATTAAACATTTCTGCACAACAAACCCGTACCCCCTAGTGTGAAGCACAAGGTTGATATCAAACACGTGCAGTAACTCACTTGTATTTGTTAACACATCTTCTTTTAAGTAAAATTTTAGTTAGTATTGTCTGTGGAATGCCAGGACAATGCACAGCAGTGAAAATTGACTGGACCAAGCATTTGGCAATGTAACACCCATGTTGCAGGCATTGCAGAAATTATACTGTCCTAGTAACAGTCTAAGAAACTGCTCTGGTAGCATGATACCAGCTTAAATATGTTCTAGTGACATAACACCAGTGTAAAAGTGCATACCATACACTTTAAAACTATAGTTTTAATTACCATTTATGTTTTTGTATGTAAATATTCTGTATCATATTCATGTGTTGTATACCTAAGTACCACTGAATTTATTAAGGTCAGTTTTTTCTATGTATAAACTTCCCCAAGGTAGGGAGGGATGAATGGTCCCATTTATCATAATTACTTGTACAAATTCAGTGTTACTTCGAAATAGATCCACCCCTGGAGCATCAGCTCCCACAGCAACATAATACTTTATCTTTGACACTAAGTGTCAGCACCAGTACATGCATAGTACAGCGCATGCAGTAGTTTAGCCAATAGCAGCTTAGCTTAACTGAGTTGCTCTAGCCCCTGGGCACCCACCAATGAGCACCCAGCTTATCTCCATATAAAACCCGTTGTAATTAGGGTTCAGTGTTCTTATTCATATTTTTACTACAGTTCTTATTCACTACTCCAATTCATTACTTGTTATATTTATGCTGTTTGATTTCATCGTTTGTATTTATTGAACTTAGAAATATTTTGTGCAACTTGAACTTGAAACATGTTACCATTATATGTGCAACTGTAATGTAAGCAAGTAATAATAGGACTTCATGTTCCAAAGGAAGATTCACTGGACACTCTCATTATGATCTACTCAAGTAAGTGCCATAGTAGCCTAGAGTAATATTGACCAACAGAGATTCAGGATCCTTGCCGACATAAGACCCTTGCGATCTGTGTACATGTAAGTGCAAAGCAAGTAAGCCATTTCCCCATTGGCACGCACGCACGCACAGCCCAACAACTGCAGCAACAAAGAGTTCCTCTCGGTACCTGCGACAACACAGAGGGACTCGTCACAACTGCCTCCTTCGGCTCTCTCTTTGTAACGTCTCAGTTATAAAGGTTTTTTATTTTACTTAAGGTCAATGACAAAAGAAATGATTGCCCTTTTTTAGCAAAACAAACAGAATATTTACCTGCATTGCATTCATCCAGATTCGTGACAACAAAACTCCATTTGTGAATCCAAATACAAAACAGCCAAAATAATTTAGACGAAATATGAACGCAAATATCCATACTTTGCTTGTTATTCCAACAAGAACACGGGCTGATATGTAATCATTACCTGTATCTTAAGGCTTATTACGACGGATGGGAGAATATAACACATGAATAATTAATTAAACATAAAAAGAAATAATTGATCTGCAATCTATTTGTGACAATTTGTAATAGGTCTATAAATAAAGAGACATTATCGCGGGAAATCGTGGTCGATATCTTCGTGCAATTACGGGAAAACATAGCAAACCACAAACCAGAAGTGACGTCACAATGGCACATGACCTATGACATCATAGATGCCCCAGTCAATCCCTTTAAAACATATACATCCCCATTGGAACTCTCAGAGGGACAGAGTCTGTTGAAGAGAACACATGTCCATTCATACTGTTTGGCTTAGAATCATGGGTAATCATTGTTCTGTAACTAAAAGGGAGGGTAAAACTAACAGAAGTAAATAGTAAACACACGGGAATACTATTAGCAGACATTTATTGAATTACAACCAAGAAATAACAAGAGTAAATACATGTAAGACCTGGGATAAACCCATTACCTGGCATGCAATTGTAAACATTGAACAAATGCTCAAAATGAATGCAAGTTATTAAGTGAATTGTAGTGGTTACAGGGTATATTCTTATGTTTGAGAAATTTTCAGTCTGTTGATGAAGTCACTTAAAATAAGAGAGAGAGATCATTTGTTTAATCACTTAACATCGCACATGCCCTACAGGTAAAGAACGACCATATTACAAATTCTGGCACCCAATGTGGGGCATGTGCTGTGATTACAAACAAAAGGAGAAGACTGAGTGACATCTGGAATTAGTATTGGCATCAATAAGAGCATCCCTCTTGACGGAGCTGCATTGACACAGTCTGGTTACAAAGGAAAGACATAGAGACCTGCAGAGAGCATGCTACAGAGTGTGCTCAATTCAGTGAGAGTGCAACACATTTTAGAGGGCTTTACAGAGAGGGCTCTATGGTGGCGAGAGGGTAGACATTGGTATAATCATAAGAAGATGATTCAAATGAACTCATCTCATATTGAGGCAATAACTGGTTGTGTTAGCCAGCTAACACAAACTGTTTCAACAATAGATGCTAGTCTTGGATGGCCAGACAGTCCTGAAGAAACCCTGTCCCTGAGGGGATCAAACTGGAGTTATCGAGATTGAGCTTGGCAAAGCCAAAGGCAGCTACTGTGGTACAGTGAGTGAATGACAATTTAATTTGCTGCTGCATCTTAGATAAAGTTCTTGAGAACCTTGTTAATTCCAAGAAGGGTTGCAATCATTTCAAGTTAAACATATGGATAGTCACCTTAGCTAGAAGGCTGTAATCTGCTTGGGCCTAGTAGTACAGCGAGTTTGTTTTCCACAGTTAAAAAGTTTTATTTGTTGTGCTTTTGTAAGTTCTAAGCCAAACCCCCATTTCCAAAATTTTACCCATTACCCAGTGCATCACAGGTCACATAATTTGATTGCAATGTCAGTGAAGGAAAGCCTCCATTGGGAAGAGGGGGTAGTCAGGCATGATGAAAATGGGGGCAGGATGGTATATATGTTGACCATAGTTCCGCATCCATGCTTCACCCATTTGGGGTGTTGCTGTATTTTGAACAGGAGGATGGAGAGGCAGTGTCTGATCCTGCCTTCACTGAGGCAGTGGTGAAGGATATTTGTGTGTGACAAACAGGGATCATCCCTGTCTCGGTTACACATTGGACAGAGAGGGATTTCATCATGGAGTTCTGCGATCTTGCAAACCCATGCTATTTTGCATGAAAATGGGCAATCTAGTGCAGTGGTTGGATCACCTGTTAAAGGTGGAATGCCATATTGCTCCGAAGGAAACCCACCAGAGGGTCAGTTGTGAGAAGAGAGAGGCACAATGATTACTGTCTGTTGAGGCCTCAAAACCAGAAGCTCCCAGGGGAAGCCCTGCCCTGAGGAGGAGGAGGGTAAAAGTGATACTGCTTGTGCTGCCACTGAGCGGGATGCAGTGGTCATCAAGGTTTTGGAGGAAGTCAGCAACCAGCTGAAAACTTTGAGTCACTGGCCAGATAGCAGGCAGTGTCCACTGTCTCCTCTATCCCTGACATGAAAGGGTGTGATTACCAAACTCCATCTTCCTCTGGAAGTGTCCAGGGGGAGATTGTGTGTAAACCTGGGGTCATGCTCATGGAGCAGGTCCCCAGGATTGGACATTTCAGTGGTGAGAAGCCTACTCCTAAGCAGGAGCTGGACTTTAAGATGTGGTACACTGATGTAAGGGGTGCACTTGAAAATTACCCTGAATTATCATTCATACAAAATGTGCATAGCTCCCTCAGGGGGCTAGCAAAGGAGTTAATAGAGAATGCTAAGAAGGCCACCATGCAGGAAATTGAAGAAATAATTAAAAGGCAGTATGGGGTGGTAGAAAGTGGGGATCAGCTCATGGCCAAGTTCTTCTAGATAGGCCAGATGAAAGGGGAGGAGATTGCCAACTTTGCTGCTCATTTGGTGGGGGCACTGAATAAAATCCAACCGAGATTTCTGCACTTGGTCCCGGCTAAGGACAGGGAGAGGCAATTGAAAGAGCGCCTTTTCCATGGAATGTTAAAACCATATAGGGATGCCTTGCACTACCTGTACCAAGATGAATCTGTCTCCTATGCAAAATTCCTGGAGGAGGCCAGATCGGTCCAGGAGTGTGACACTGGTACTTCACCAGTGGTACAGGCCAAAGCAAAGGCAGCAGTCTCTTCCATGGGGAATGTAGATCAAGATAGCATAACTGCTCTGCAGGAGCAAGAAGCAGAGCTCACTGCAGCTCTTAAGGTGGGAAGGGCCACCATTCCTAAGAAGGAAATTGATAAATTTGACAAGAGAAGGAATGGGGAGCAGAATGATTGTAAAGATAGGGGCAAAGGCATAATCTGCTTCCACTGCAATGGCAGAGGACATATTGTAAGGAATTGTGCCATGCCGGGAAACTTCCACAAGGGGAGGCCCAAATGCACAATCTTTCCCCCAGGATCACCCCAACTTGAAGGAGGGGAATGCAGCTGCAACCCCTTCCCCAGAGGGGCTGCTCAATAATTGGCAAACAGGCCAAAGTTGATGGTAGGAAATATTATAACCCAGACCCCTTATTCTGTTAATTGGGAAGGCCAGTGAGGCTAAGATAAAGTTGGATGGGGACCCTTGTTTAGCATTAATTGATTCTGGGACCCAGTTGTCTGCCATCAACAAGAGCCTTACCATGAAACTGGGCTTATGCATTGTAATATTATGCATATGTGTTATTTGTTAATTAAGATCAGTTTTCGTTAATTACTCTTAATTATTAATTAATATTAATTGATGTTTATGTTTATGTATTTTGAACTGTACTAAAGATTGTAAACAAAATGCATCATCACTTTCACTTTAGAAATGTAAATATGTTTGTGTCTCAAATGTACTGGATAATTCTATGACATCATTAAGGTAAACATAACATCATATGACTTTTCATATGATAAACATCATGTGACTTTTTCATCATTAATCTAGAATGATTTCTATTGGATAATTGTAATATTCTGTTGTTCATATTAGTGACTGTAACCATTGCTTTGGGGTGATTTGATGATTTGGATTCAGAGAATAAACATTACACAAAGCTCTTGAGTTTGTTTTATTTCTTTTACAATTTTTTACATTACTTTTGCAATAATTTTATCTACCAACTTTGGGATGAGAACTGAACTATGTTTTAGCATAAAGAAGTTAAATACCTTCATTGACATTGAAGCAATGAGAGGGGGAAGGTGCCATATCTGGGATATGTGGAAGTAAGGCTGCAGATTCCTAGTTTACCTAGGTACTCAGAGGACATTCTAATGCTGGTCCTTAATGATAGTAAATATGGGGAGAGGGTGCCTGTCCAAATTGGATCATTGCACATTGACCAAATCTTGGCAACAGCAACCCTGGAGGACATTGGCAAATTGGGAAAAGCATGGCAATGGGGAAGGATTTCATCCCTGTTGGCGGGGAAGTCAGGTACCTGCCAAGAACCAAGGCTCTCCATGAAATCCACCGATACCAGAAAAGCACAGAACTCCTGATCTAGAAACTTCAATTCCAGAGGCTGGTGAGAGAAATAGGGCAATATTTTAAAACTGACCTGAGATTCCAATTGGCTGCAATCATGGCACTTCAGGAGACATCTGAAGCTTACCTCATAGGTATTTTTGAAGACACCAGTCTGTGCTGCCTCCATGCTAAGTGAGTCACCATCCTACCCAAGGATATACAGTTGGCTCATCGAATTTGGGGAGAGCGTGACTAGAGTGCACTAAAGAGCACACATAACTCAGCACAACAGGGACGCATTATGGCACACTCTACAAACACATACAAATAAACAGTTAAAGATTCAAGACATATAGGCAAATGAGTAAAAGTATTAGTTGTTATATCTGCATTATGTTTAAGTTGTAGCCAATAATCACTAATGGCGAATGGCAATAAAATTGTTAAAAGGAACCTCACAGCCAAGGTTGTTGACTATTTTTAAACAGTGGCTCATGTGAGAAAAGAAATAAAGAGAGTTATGAATCAAAATTGGTTGTATTAGTTCTGTGTTGTTGCATTGCAAAGTAGTGATAACAGAAGAATGTGACAATTTGTAATAGGTCTATAAATAAAGAGACATTATTGCAGAAAATCATGGTCGATATCTTCATGTAATTGGGGAAAATGTAGCAAACCACAAACTGGAAGTGACGTCATGACATCACATGACCTATGACATCATAAACACCCCAGCCAATCCCTATAAAACAGATGCATCCCCATTGGAACTCTCAGAGGGCCAGAGTCAGTTGAAGAGAACACATGTCCATTCATACTGTTTGGCTTAGAATCACAGGTAATCATTGTTCTGTAACTAAAAGGGAGGGTAAAACTAACAGAAGTAAATAGTAAACACAAGGGAATACTATTAGCAGACATTTATTGAATTACAAATCAAGAAATAACAAGAGTAAATACATTTAAGACCTGGGATAAACCCATTAACTGGCATGCAATTGTAAACATTGAACAAATGCTCAAAATGAATGCAAGTTATGAAGTGAATTGTACATTGTTACAGGGTATATTCTTATGCTTGAGAAATCTTCAGTCTGTTGATGAATAAAGCTACACGTCACTTAAAATAAGAGAGAGAGAGAGATCGTTTGTTTAATCATTTAACATCGCACACGCCTTACGGGCAAAGAACAATCGCGTAACAAATTAACAGAAAACAGGGATACAACTCATGAAAATGTTATCATTTTCTGTTTACGGGTACACTGTAATTATCAATACATACGCACAGAAATCTCCTAGCCAATTTAGCCCATTAACACAAAATGGTAAACATTTCACCCTTCGATTGGCAAAAATAGAAATGACGCAAGAGGGTGTCAGTACATGGAATTCATGTTAGAAGTTTAATAATTGCGCATCAAAAGCACAGAGTGAAATTCTCTCTTTTGTATTCTTCCTTTCCAAATTGATGAAATTTCTGTGTACTGCTGGACGCACCTAAAAAGAGGCTCATTTCAGGTGATATTATATGCATGGCTTATAATAGTAATAAATCAATTTTTTTTAGAATATTAGGTACCAACAAATGATAGGAGACCCTTAGCATTGATCTCTATGTCGCGAAGTGACTTTTTTCATTAAAATAGATAGCAAAGGGTTAACTTCACAATCCGTATTGGAATAGCATTAAGACATTGATTCGATCCCGGATCATTCTATTTTTACTTGAAAAGTCTTAAATCAACATAAATGATATTTCTTTGAGCCAGAGGAGACCA
>JBCAUI010515701.1:0-43673 GCA_038406195.1 Haplosyllis anthogorgicola | reverse complement strand
TTGGAAAATATGGATTTTGGACTTTGGACTGGGACAGACCAAGACAGTCCATGGGCCAAAATCCACAGTCCAAGGTCTAAAGGTCCCTTATTTACAATATGCCAAAAGCTCATCTGCCACATCCTGACAATCCTGCCCACCCATTTTTGCTGCACACATAGCACACTGTCTGAATGTGGCAGATGAGCAGCAATGGTTTTCACTGTGTAGGTCACATATATTTATATATTTATTTATTTATTTATTTATTTATTTATATATATTTATATATTCTTTCTGTCTCTCTTTGTAGTCCTGTCAGGTACCAACAGGTTCCATCTAGTACTAATAACAATTATAAGGATCAATTCTGTCACATAGCTGACACCCTACCAAACATCTTTTGTCTTCTGTTCTGTGATTTGATAAGGAGGATCTACCCATAATCAGTATTTTGTTGTGTGATTGGACAAGCCCTGTACATAATTAATTATGTTAATGAGGTGGGGGGGAGACTTTGTGAGTGGACATTTGTTTTAGGGGGTGGAAACTTTATGATAGATATTTGTTTAAGGGGTGATGGGAACTTTATGAGTGGAAATTTGTTTGAGACGGGTATGAACACGGGTCCCATCTAGTATTTTATTATAATTAAATACCTAATTTGTATTGCCATTACATTACATAGGTACCACCGAAGAGGTTGATGTTATGGTGGGTTAACGCAGTTGTACCGGAATTGGGTATAAATAATTTCTCTACTGACTGGAATGACGGAATAGCACTTAGGTAAGTTTTTGGTGAATAATAAGCCAGTATCATGATGTGACAATTTAATTGTAATTAAGGTATGAAAAGTGTTGAACAATTGCAAATAGCAAACTCATTGACCATTTAGTTGTTATGTTGGATGATAAATCAATCTTTGATTTATCTTTTTCAGTGCCTTAATAGAATACTGTAAACCAGGGTTATTTCCAAACTGGAGACAGTTGCGAAGATTTGAAGGGTAAGAGCTACTTTAATGTATAACAGATCACTGGTACAAGCTTACTACGTTGAAGTAAATGTGTTTTTACAAAAAAACCCCATCGAGTTGTTTTGGGTACAAAACTGGATTTCAACTATGATAAATATTTTTGTCTGTATCAGCGGTTACCCGGAATCCCTGATATACCTATGTCAACGTGTCCCCGGATTATCCAGTGGTAGCTTATTTTGATATTCAAATTTATTTAAAGGTCCTCAACATAAGTTTAGTATTTTCATATTGTCTATGATTTAAATTTAAAGTGCTAGGAAGAGTAAACCTCTACCAACATACGTTAAGTAAGTAGATACATCGCTTTATACACATCACATGTAGACACAAATCTTTTAAAGCATGCCCTATCGTCAGTTAGTCATCCGCAAATTTCATAAAATTTCCATGTGTGTTTTTGCATTGTCTATATGTCTTACTACTTTTTGTAGAAATTAAAGGTATGCGAGTGTATGAACTCGTCACAGACAATGATTTCACATTGCCAATGATATCATTTTGCTATGTCTAGCCGCAACTGAATATAAATCAATTAGTAACTTCATCAATAAAGCCAATTGACTATGTGTTGAAAAATATACGTGTAACTATGTTGGTAATTCAGCACGGTAGATGCTACACGTACTAAGTCATGAAAATCCGTTTTTGAATGCTAGTTCAAACAGTCAGTTGGACTTAATAATGTGTGCATGGTTAGTCAGCACAGTTTAAAGACAAATTATAGAAACTAAATGAATCTTGATAATGATTTAATAAACCAGGCATGAAAATTCACTCTTGTCTATCACCAATATTTATCCATCGGAAAACGTGTTGCATTTATTAAAACATTCGACAGTATCTTTACAGTAAAGCCTGCTTTGAAGGGCCACCTTACTCATTATGTAAATTGGTCGTAAATGACAGGTGGCTTCACAAAGTCATGACTTTGATGATCTAGCTGTCTAAAAATAGAAGAAAAACCTACATACTGGTTGTAAAAGCCAGGTGGCTGCACATAGCAGCGGCTTGTTAAAACAGGTTCTACTATACTAAAAACAACCTTTTGTCGACATTTATTACACGTGTAACTATTATTTTAGGGTGGAAAATTGCCGCAACGCGATGCAAGCAGCTAAAGACAACTTCGATATACCACTCGTCGTGAGCCCTGAGAACTTAGCATCACCTGATCTGGATGAGCTCTCCGGAATGACTTATCTCTCCTACTTCATGAAGGTGGATTCGCCCGGCTACTTTGCTACATTAGGATGGACAAGAAAAATGATTCCGCACAAAAATGTTAACAACTTCCAGGTAATCTACCAAGTGATTTGTGTTTTCAGAATGCCGAATGTTTAATCAGTTATATCTAAACCTCATTTTCAATCTATTCATACTCTCAAAGTTGTCCAAATCTTGATTGCAAGGCTTGCTTTTTTGCCGTCTGCTGTTACTGATGAACATTTCCATCAGCAATATTTCATAAAATAATACTAGTTCATAAAATGATGTAACAATTCAGATTGATATTTGCACCAAATGATCACTTCTTATTGTACTCTGTTATTCTTTCCATCATTTTTGTGCTTTTTCAAACTTTGGTCTTTGTATTTGTTACAGACTGATTGGAATGACGGCACATGTTTAGCAGAACTAGGTACAGCTTGTGGTGCGACTGTGCCAGGCTGGCCAAGTCCTCTGGCGTCCACCCCGCCTGAAGTAATAATTCAGAAAAGTAAGAAATTTCAACATCATTCTGAAGCCAAAGTACAGTGATTATTTTAACTAGAACGTAGAAACCTACCAAAACTATTATAAAGAGATTGTTACCAAAGTATGAAAATCACAAAACAAATGGGACATCTAGTGTAGGTCAAGAGAAACGCTCAAAACTCATTTGTTTGGTTGGTTTGCTTCGGTCCAGTGGAAAATGAAAACTAATCTTTTCTTGTATCAGGTATCGATGCGTCCAGAACTTTGGGTATAGAACCAGTGATAAGCGCTAAGGAAATAGCTGATACCGAAGTGGACCATTTGGGTGTAATGGCATACGCAGCATGGTTCCAAAGAAATGGAGTAAGTTCCAGGCATATGTCATTCAATAGAAAGAAGACAGTTTAACGCGATTGTTAAATATTCATTCAGCTTTACCATTTAAATATATTACACTTAAAAATTTCAGCCTAAAATGTTGCAACCACGTGTGATTGAAGAACCACCAGTTATCGTTGCTGAGCCACCAAGACCCCCATCACCACCAAGAGCAGTTCTGCCGTTAGAATCACAGCTTATCGTGAGGACTCATCAGACGGAAACGTACCCGAACAACATTGTGAGTATGCAAGTTTGAGGCTTCGTAACCAATTGAATGTACGTAAAATCATCGCGTATCACGATGAACAGTTATATGTGTCCGATGACTTTTCTGGGTATATGTATTTAGTAAGCCACGAAAAGGTTACAATCTGTCAAGTAGGTCGGAATGTCGGATGGAGATATCATAGCAATTCAATGGGCATCCATGCTCCTTTTTGACCAAGTTTGCTTTCATTAATATGTAAAACAAAATAACATGTACAATTTTACGGAAAGATGCTTATTTCTGCTGCAGTTGACGTTTGATGTGGAATGTATGGAAGATGGTATCGACAAAACACGTGTAACTGTAGAGGTTATTGGGCCGAGTAGTAAACCTGCTGTAACCTTGTCCTGGCATGGTATGACTGCACACGGAGACTTCACTCCCAATGAACCGGGACAGCACCAGGTAACACAACACTATGTGCTTTAAACTAAATGCCACCTGAAATTTGATTTTGAGAAGTTATCACACATGGCTATTGCAGAGAATCTGTTCCTGTACCAAAATTGTCCTAATGTCCATTTTACATGTTTAAAGTTGACAAAGATCAAGACAGAAAGCATTTTTTGTGAGACAAGTCACGGTTGGTACTGACGGGATTTCATTTGGGGAGAAACGGTCACATGCAGTAATGCATTAAATTCCTTTGTTTTATATCTAGCTATTGGTATACAACGATGGTCGGCTGGTACAGGACTGTCCAAAAATGTTCCTTGTGAAAGGAGATGCAACCTCAGTTCAACTCTTGTCTTCCTTTGATAAAAAGATCTACAAGAATCAGATGGTGCCAATACAGGTCAGTACCTATTATTGTTTCTTACTGTCTTAAAAGCACTGTGCAAACCAGGATGTTCTCCAGCTTCTTCTCCTTAGAACTCCATAGAAGTCATGATGAACTAAGACGAAATGTGTTTTTAAATAAGGAGTGATTAAACATACTGGTTGGTGACATTGCTTCTAAGCAGTATTGTAGTGTGAATTTTGTGATAGAGTACCATTTCCTAACGTGTTACAACACTTATTTAATTTGGTGACGCCAACAGCGTAGGTGATTAAGTCGGGACTACAGGTGCTAGAATTGTGTTTTATATGTTTACTGTGGTGCCATTAACAAATTGATTGGAATTTTACAAAATAGATATTTTTCTATAAAAATGAGAAAAATATAATTTTCTTCTGTATGCTTTTTGCTGTGTGGTGTGCAATTTTTATTAAATGCCGAAAAGAAACCTACAAATATGTGAGTTGGAAGAATGAACCAGTTCACAGATAAGATATTTGGTGGTGGTAATGATGTTTTTAAACTTGTTTATATTAAATCCTTGATTTC
This sequence comes from Haplosyllis anthogorgicola, assembly GCA_038406195.1. Taxonomy (NCBI): domain Eukaryota; kingdom Metazoa; phylum Annelida; class Polychaeta; order Phyllodocida; family Syllidae; genus Haplosyllis; species Haplosyllis anthogorgicola. The sequence goes on along the minus strand of JBCAUI010515701.1, from coordinate 38,978 downwards.
TTGCCAATCTGCTTTTTATAAAAAGTGTACCTTGTTTGTATAATGAAAAATACACAAGTACAAGGTATATTTTAATTTGGACATTACAATAGCCTGAGGAACTACTGGAAATGACGGAGCTGGATTGTGTCGATGATCGAATCGTACTTGCGTCTCCTATGTTGACCCTGCAGGACTTACCCACTGGTGGCTCTTGTGTCCACGACAGAAGTGACACGCTGTACAGCAGTACTGTCGAAGAGACAAGTTTACCGTTTATGTCACCCAGTGTTAACACTTCTACCGTTACGTATCCAGTGCCATCAGTAGAATATCCTGCATCTCACAACCTGCAACTACCAATGCTCTCATTTGTAAGAATTTGTTTCTTTTTTCCAGCATGTGACAAGGGTGTTTTTACGGCAGTTATGAAGGGTCGCACGTTTTCTACTTTACTCTCTTCTCTTAATGCATGATCTACCTTTTTTACAGGTTAGAGAATATTTCAGGCATTGGGATTCTTTTGGGATGTTGTAGATGTGTTTATCGATGTGCTAAATATTTCGGTTATTCTTTTACATTTGTATTGTTAATGAATTGGTCATATGTATGATCTTTATCTAATTGAATTTTTTTTTTTTTAAATTATTGCAAGACTCATTAAGTCTGAACGAGCTCTTTGGTCACATCGCACTGTCAATTGAATCCCGTATGCTTTAGTTGTTTCTTCCACAGCAATTTGGAATCAACTAAAAGGGTCATGTTGGATTATATTACTCACCAATCTTGAAATTAAAGTTTGGTTTTAAAAATGGACATTGCAAATAAAAGAAAGGCAACAAAAAGTTACAATACAGGAAGACAAAGTACGTGTCCCATTGTTTCGAGGAAGTTTTATTCAGAAAAGTTAAGCGATAATATTATGGACGTTTCACAGAATGACACCTTATCCCTTTTTCTGTTTATCTTGAAAACTTTGCAATAATGTAATGTAATCCAATAAAATCCAAACACTCACGGCCTTGTATGAAATATGATTCAGTTTTAGACCAGGTGAATGGGATAATTCTGTCAAGTTAGGTTGTTGAACTTTAACAGTAGGAATATTTGAGCAAGCAAATGCGACGTCTAGAGAGAGGAATTACCATTATATTATTCACAATGCATACATTCAACGTTTCTCGTGCATGAGTCCTTTTGGGTGTGAAAGCTGGGAGACAAATAGTCAGTTTTAGGTTGTTGTACCACAAACATATATTGACATATGTATTTCAATATTTAAACTGTGTGGATTATGTATGTCTGAACCGGTCCAACGGGGTACATTAAATTTACAACACACCCCTTCAAAGCACACATAATTTACCACAGTAACAGCATGCGTACATATGCATGTAAAAAAGAGGGTTTTGTAATGCATGATTCATTCGTGTTGTGCTGAGTGTTTATTTTCCATTTCTGTACGTTTTATTCATTTCTTTGTAACAAAAATGTACTGGAACAAACTTATGGGCCAAAACAGTAAAAATTTCTTTGAAGATTTCTCTGGTTACAGAAACTGCTAATATTTTCCATCCAGGAAAAGGACATATTAATTAATATAACACGAAATCTCTTAAAAGCGTCTTTTCACCCTCCTCAAAATATAATTTACATCAAAACATTGTCTTTTCTGTAAAATGCCTTGCACTAATTACTGATATAACTGATTGTAGGTGTTAGGTGTATTGACGAGATGAGCATTACATGTTTTTCTGATCAATACTTATTGACAAAGACTTGTATTGATTGCCTTTGCCTCTTTTGCAGATTAAGCCAGGTAACCTGGTTTGATTGAACCTCAAAGTAATGACTGATTATTTACAACACAGATAGAACTTAGCTTCAAACACCCGGCTGTCTGTTTAATGTGCCGCAGTATTAATGTTTGGCTTCATTGGTTATTCCGATGTTACGATGTGATAATAAGCCAAATATGAATTATGAATTCTTGACGGTGCTGTAATTAATGACAGTTATTGTTCCGTGGTCATGTAACAACACATGATGCCGCCAATCATTATTTATTTATTCCTAAACAGGCTAATGTTACAGTTAATTGACCATGTGCATAATCTACAATGCTAGTAGGTCAGGTGATCGATACGCATTGGCGATATATTTGCGTTCAGCAGCTTTAGTTAAAATAAACAGAAACCTGTGGTGCAGTGTAGCTCGAAATTCAAAGGGAGACTGCAAAGAAAGAAAACATTTTTTCAAGTCAATGACGTAATGAAAGTTTTATCGATAATTTGTATTATGAACAATTATCATGTAAAGTGCACGTTCACTTGGAGCCTTTGATTATGCATGCATGTTTGTCTTGAGGTCCGGGAAGTGAGCCAGAATAGACTTGAAAAGCTCCATCGTCAGATCCTTGACAGCTTCGCTTCATTAGCTCAACCAACGGGAAAGAAAGTAAAAAAATGTGAATAGCAAGAAATGTTAAAATGGAAGCGACAGAAAGCTGATGGAGCGATGCAAAAGAGCTCAAGTAACAATACTGAAGCCTCAAGGCACAACACGGCGTTACACAACGGTGGAGTAGCTCAATATAAAATCCGGAATAACGTTACAAAGATGCAGAATAACACAAATGTACAACATTCGTTCTTGACTCTAAAGCCGCAGGTCATAACATTTGATAGAGGAAAATCGGTAAGTAAGAAAAAACAACAGTAACAACAACCTTCTGACATTTATCGAATAAGGTATTGCATTTTAACAATAGAATTACTACAATGGCATTAACTGATGCAGAAGCCGTGAATAGTAAATGCTATCGATCACTGAAATATATAGGTTGTATGTGGTGTGTATGTTTTAGAATCGTTGCAATTGCCAGTAAGACAACCAACGTCCCTTGACGTTTTTTAGATACAGATTTTGTGTTTTTCGGATATTGGATATTAAACATTGTTATCAAGGTTATGCACTTGGAATCATGTGTTTGAAGGACAAGTTACTTGGATGAAAAAGAGGACTGTTAAGTGTAAAATTGTTCAGTCTCTCGCAAGATGGAGCCTATGGTGTTGGTTAAAATAAACTGAACTGAAAGAACCTGGACCACAATATTATCTTTAAAAATCCCAAGATGACATATTGTGCATGTCGTAATGTGGGTGTGTGGTAAAAAAAAAGCATAAAAAGTGAATCACAGTTTGATTGGATTTGGGATATTTATTCAATAGGTCAGGTGTATACTACTCCTTTACCAAAGAAAACACAAGGAGTAAATCCGCCAACAAAAAAGGTCTTTAAACTTTATTTAGCGTGAATCTTACATCATGCGTATTTTTTGCAGCCTCTTGCAGTCTTGTTTTCTAAGAAAGGTGACTTTGACATAACCGTTTTGAATTTAATATTAGATGAGACCAGAGGGGGAAAGTGTATATGTTGAGTATATGAAAGAACAGTAGCAAATAAATATTCAGCCCAAGAAGCATGCTCTGTACATTGGCATTCTGTGCACCTTGTGGGTCCCATCGTTATTTAGTTTTCAAGACATATTTAAAGAAGACGACAATACCTTAGGCATCGTGAAATTAGTTTTAGCTCCGATAGAATCTAAAAGTGCGTAGCACATCGTGGCGTGTATTTATTTCTTGAGCTAATTTGCTCTGCATGTAAATGTACATTTTCTAAGTCTCATGTTTTTGGCTTGTTGATAAAACTGCCGTGAGTTTAGGTAGTGATGGATTGCGTTCGTCCTCTGCCGTTGTCTCGCCGCACATAGTTTATCGGAGACTTCATATATTAAACGTACCTGATGCATCTTCAGTCTCAGTTCATACCTGTCAGTTTTTTGTCTCAAGTATGCAAAGCAGGATGCTCTTACCAGTCAGAACAACTTATCTCTTTCTTTTCATTCATTCACGTAGAATTTGAATCAATCAACTTTAAGGGAATGTGCACTCGAAGTATGAAGTACCTTTTTAAAGCTTATTAGACACATTTTGTCAAGAGACTTGCTGTCAAGAATTGTTAGTCATTGTTTCCCAATATCGATGTCTGTAAACAGTAAAATGTTTTAAGAAAGATCCCAGGAATTTGAAATCTTGAAATATATGGGGGACTATTGTCTGGTCGGTCTCATTTAATCACTTGAATCGTTCTAATTGAGTTGCTAAATCAATCTAATTGTTTGAAAAGCGTAGCAAGACGAAATCCATAGAATGTAGGCGCAAAGACATAAGGTATAAAAGCATAAATATTTTTAAACCTGTCGGGATTATTTCCTTTTTTGCACTAGATCTAGTTGATGCTTAGACCGCATTTTATCGCAACGGAATTCAAAGACCAGCCTTATGAACCAACTCAACGTCCTGTTATTAAAAACTTGACTTTGGCGATAATATTTTCCGGGAATCCAGACAACTATGTCTGAAAATGTAGTATTACTTATGTCAAAAAATATATACCCTGTGCAAGAACTGAGTGATCTTATCAGGTCAAAAGGGTCTTGTTTGAACAACAGAGTGTCAGGAGTAAAAGACTAAAACGCATCGGCGTAACCCGAGTTCAGTGTTGGCCAGTGTCTTGCAGAGTTACAACAAAGTGTGTGTCTTACAGTACTGCAGGCATTATCCCATACCGCACCAAACTCACATAAAGATTACCATTATTCCTTTCCCATGACATTAAAGATAATTAATGTAAATCGCAATCATTTTACCATGATGTTCATGAAAGGGCAAAAAAATGATAAATGTGAGCAACTTTATTTTCCGTGAAGAAAGTTTGGTTATAAAAAGCAGATAGATTATGTGGAGGTTTCAAGTGAGTCAGCAGACCATTACATTAAGTGACTAGACCAACAGACAAGTGATTAAGGATGACACCTTTGAAGGAACCATGATTCGACTGTCTGTTTATGTTGGTTGGCATTTGCTGGCTCTATCTGGCGGCCGAAAAAAACTCCCAGAGAGAACTGGTCTGTTGAGAAGAGTAGGTTGGAGTGAATGTGTGTTGTGTACAGTAGAGATCATAACACACATGATCACAGACATTGAGATGTGAAGCACGCACACAGCACTCGGGGAGTTACTTTCTACAGAACGGGGAGAAGTCTGCCAGTGGGGGATGCAAATATAGAAACAAGTTCAAAATCTGGACAAAACAAACCAGTAGTTTGACTTTACCAACTTCAAACCAGTCCGCACGAAGACCACTCGAAAATCAACATCCTTTCGAACGGTTTTGCTTCTATTTTATGTCTGCTTCATATTTGGATAAACATCACTTATTAAAATTGTATAAAAGGATTAAACACACAGGTCAACATGCCTGAATTCCGAATTGGAGGACTTAAGTTGAAATTTAATGACAAATATGGCAGAAAGGTACGTGGTACTATAACTTCAAAGTCACCCTCATGTTAATTTAACATTTATTGTTATTTTTTGTTCAGCAGCCAAATTATACTTAGTATTGATTGGGAACTTTTGTTCATCAGTGAACGTCTGTTGCAAAATGATATTAAATCAACCATTTTAACGTACTTTTGTTTGTTTTACAATTGATTATACAGGAAGTATATGTCATCAATTGTGAGAAAAAAAGGTTTATTAGCATAGTACATTTATTTTACAGCTTGTCACTTTGTAAACAGAAGATATTGTCTGTATGAGAGATGTTTTTTACCTTTTTGCACATTGTAGAAAATATAAACATTGCTTATTCCAGTCCATGCTCTTGACGAGGTGTCATTTGTACGACAGACGTGATTCTTGGAAGTGATAGCAGTTTTACCTTTGAAATAATTGCTCTTGGGTTTTCATGTAGGTGTGCCACTGTCTAATAGTATCAGCTTTTAAATTCCTAAAATGGGCACGGAAATGTGTAAGGAGAACTTTTTCTTACTTAAAGTGCTTTTTGTGCCTGGACCCCACCGTATAATGGGTATTTTTGTTCAAATTTGGCAGCATTGTAGATTTACACTTGACACTGAGAGATATAGTATGGCAGAGACATGGAATATTATAAACAGAACAGCTGCTAATCTCGCATGTTAATTTAGCTTTTTACAATACACACTTTAAATAAAAATTCAAATGATGGTATTGCTTCCAGCCCTATTTTGTTGGAAATGGTGAATTTATATTGACCAGTCCCGATGAGACTGTCTTTACTTTTTACCTGGAGATACTAACTTATGACACCTGAATTACATTTCGAGTGCCCTCTAAAATGCACGGGTGATTTCTCATAGACGTAAACAGTAGAGTCAAATGTTTTATGGTAGTGTAAAAATCGTATTTATTTATACAGTGATTTATAGTTATATTTATACAGTTATTTATAAAGTGAGATGCATATGGCCAGGGCGGGAGAGACCCAGTACAAAGTTTCATCCGGTGTCTTATTACACAGTCTAATGCATTCGGTTTTATTTTCAGTAAACAGTTGTGATCTCACTTTGTGATACGATGTGTGGAATGCTCCCAAGTCCTTTTATTTCACTCAGAACGGTTTACCAAAACATGTACACAATGCCATAGTCGTATTTTGCCCCCTCATAATGCTCAATACTTTGAATATTTTGTTGCCCTGCTGGTTGAGGAGCAAACGTCACAGACTTTAAGATTGAAGATTTCTCGGTGAAAGATTATTGTTATAAATGTACGCACCCATAATAGAATATGTTGGAATCACTTTTTTTGTAATAATATTGTTATTTCTTAAACTAGAATTATTTTTTCATAACTTACTAACACAGTGATCAGTATATCATTATGTCTTGAATTGAAAACGGTGTTCAAGATATATGATATTCTACGCAAGCTTAAAATCTGACGGTATCTACGGCTAGTTAAATTTTAACCTTCACGTTATAACGAGTTCGAGGACAAAACGCACAATTAATTTAGTTGCTGGGACGAGGCAGCACCTGTCGCTAACCATCACACAACTTCTCTGACAAAGAAACTTCTGTTTTGCACCACCACGGAGTTTTCATGTTAATGAAGACGGGCGAAGGTAATTGTTTGTTATCTGTTAAAAAAGTCTTTCTTTGTAACATACTTGGTGTGAGAGCTAATCTCCAGTTATGAATGTAACTGACAATGCTTCTCCTTGCAAAATCCTTTCCTGTTCCCGCAATTTATGTTGCGGTAGTAATATACGTACCGATGGCTTTATATTCTACTTTCAGTTTGCCGTGATCAGACAGTAGCAGATGTTCAACGCATAGACGACAACACGAGAGTGGACTGGTTAGAAGAAGCTTGGGTGGATAGCGTATATTGTACTCAAGCCTGCAATTAGTACTTATGTTTAGAGAATGCTTGGGACTACTATTCGTTCTTCATATATGTCATAAAAGAATTCACACTGTTAAACATTGTGCCACAGTCCCTGATCATTAAATAACATTGACTTGATTTGACTTGATTTGACTTGAAGTGATCAGTTTATATTTTTTTAATCTTTTGACTATTAACTTGACATTTATAACCATACTATTCGAGCCCAGACTTTAAGATGACGACCTATTTACATGTAAATGATATTGATCAGTAGACACTGATACCTATAAAGCATGACTTGAAAACAAACATGACATTTTGTGAGCAAAAGTCATGAACAATTGACAGATTTTGACTGTTATTAAATTTCCTCGACATCGTTCGTGAATTTTTTGTATGCAATGTGTGCAGGCGGTTCTGGAAACTCTTTGAGACTTTAATGGTCTTTAGATTTAAAGTATATTGAAATGTACTGGGCCTTTCTTTTATTCGTTGGATTACATTACCCTCCGCTCTTGAAAATTTCCTTGAGTGTGTAAGTGTAAATGTCAAGAGACGGACACAATTACTAGTGGAATACCACACCGGCATATTAGCTATTTACATGCTGCTAAACTAACGTACGTACAAATGGTCCTATTTTTTTGTTTTTTAAAAGTTCTTATGAAATTGATTTTCAAGAGTAAAAGGACCCAAGCTTTTAGAAAACTTTATGATGTGTTATGCTATTTCTAGTAATTTTTTTTGTTAATGTTTATTGTAAGATTACGGTAATTTATACAGAAATGTGTATAGTAGGTTGTTAATTGTTAACTCCTTGTTGCTAATGAAGGTATATGAACTAATAAAATATGTGTACTGTGACCGCACATTGAAACAAATATGAAATCTTTAAACAGTGAAATCACTTCTCAAAATATTTATTTGTCTCCAGTTTCTTCAAGGAATCAGAAATAGATAAGTAGATTTAGTGTCTATTACTTTGTATTTCTATTGAATGAATCTATCATTTCGATGTAATAGTAATTTTGGGACCCCTGAATTGCATCCGCGTCATTCAAAGTACTAACTATTCGAGAAAATACATCATGAAGATCACAACCGTAGTGAAAATTGATTGTGATACCTCACAGCTATATTTTAACCAATTGCCTCCATTGAACATTTGCCGTCAAAAGGTTATATTCTTGAAATAATAGAAACGGTAACTAAAAAAAGAAAAAGAAAACAACGTGAAATATTACTTAACAGAAGAGCGATGGAAAAAGATGTCATTAAGTTGTTACTTTTCACATGGCTAGGTGTGACCATGAATACCAACGTTCTTAACCTACCTCAGCAAGTGAAACGATAACTGTGTTTCGTTACTTTTGGAATTTGTATGTCGACATTGTACAACTGAAAAATACTCAATTTGAGGCATTTGCCTGAGTTAAAACAAAGAGTAGACATAGCGTTTTCGAAAAAGTGTTTTGGGACAAGCGCACAACCATTCCTGGGGCCAATAGTACCTTTGTTTTGGACTTGGTAAAAAAGTTCGTCTGCGATCTGTCGAGGAGTCCATGACAGTTTACACATAGCCTTATAAAAAGCAGCTCGTTAAAAGTATTAACCAATAGGCTTATTTGTACACATGAAATGCTTCAATTCTTGGTGAAAATAAATATACTCGAAAAATTTGTTTTGTTAATTTTTCTTTTGTTTTGTGAAAAGAAACTGTGTTGAATTTTGTTTTACAGGTCAGTCGATTTTGTTTACTGATGAGACCTTTATTTTCAGCTGTGCAGTGGGGATAGAGGATTCACAGCAGCATTCATTACAGGAGCGAATAACCTCTCTATCAATACATCATTCCATTCATATTTTATGCCAGTCCCGATTTTACCACTAAATTGTTTCTCTCAGGGACGCCCATGTCAATGGATCGAGTCGGGTCACCAACATGAATTGCGGTGTTAATGTTGCATTTGTACAACAACAATGAGTTTCAATATTAATTAGTTTCCCAGCTGTGTTTGATTTGTGTACATAATTTTCAGCATATTTAACAAGTTTTATAATCTAACGAGACGCCCTCTTGGCAGCAAAATTATAGAATTGACAGGGTATTTTTCCCAGAGATAACATGTAGGGCCTATGTGTGTCCTGTGTGTCCATGTTTCGGACTACTTCCTTGTTCTGTCTAATGAAAGCAATTTGGTTGCAATCAAGTATGATTTTATAGAAGATCTTTTGTGATCGGAGCAAATGAATTCATACCCACTGGTTGGTCAATGTTAAACATACTCATGAGGTTGTATGGTCTAAGCAGGAGACACCAGTTATGATAGATTTAATTGCATTTAATAACGTACGCGTGAACTGGGGCAGGATAACGGAAGAAACATCGTTTTTAAGTGATGCAGAAAGATAAATCAGAGGAAGATCATAGGGGATTCACAGATCTAAAGCTTTCCCTGTCTTGAAATGGAGGGGGCAGGAAAGGCATCAACAGTTTAAGAATGATTAGCGAAACATTCTATTGTCAGTCGACAGCAAAATTGAGCACTCTCTGACCATTAGTTTCAATCGTCATGGAAACATTCTAACTTTTTCTTAATTCGTATCTGGCCTTATTTTGTCTAATTTGTCTTATCTGTCTAATTACAGAGGATAAAAATGTACCAATTTTTGATATGGTATTGTGTTCGGTGCAAGTAACCATTTCCAGTAAGATTACCATATTACACTGTTTGAATGCACTGAGTCTAAGTATCATTGTCGAAACATTTCACTTTTCACAATTCACTTCTATCTGATTAGACAGATTAGACAAAATACGGCTAGGTACGAATTAAGAAAACCCCTATTATGAGTTGTCATCACTTTTGCTCAGATAGAATTCAAGATTTCTCAAAAACTTTAAGAGAGCTTTGCCTATTGTCGGAATCACAGTTCTCAATTTGCAATTCACCTGTTTTGTGCGATTGGACTCTTTGCCCTTTTACATAATGTAGAAGATCCATAAGCGAAAAAGACCCTGTGCAGGTTCCATAACGTTTTTTGGTACATTCAGTACAATTGTTTCCTTGCAACCAAGTAATGGAGAATACAATCCCACTTGTCTTTTAGATGCGAAGATACAAATTTAAGTTAGGCCGACATTTAAAAGAAGGAAAGGGACAATGGTTTTAAATTTCAAGGGTCTTGGTAATATTGCCGGATCTCAGATGAAATTCAACCAATGCATTGTTCCCATGTATTTACTGAAACAGGGAAATCTGCACAACCAATACTCAAAAATTGTTGGCGTTTTTTTTTTGCATTTACGTTTGCTGACACATCCCGCGAAACCTACCCTTTTCAGCATTCTTCATTTAACCACAAAGTATAATGCGAAAGCCTGCGTATTGTTATTCTTTCATTACAATCAGATGGATCAGCCAAGGAATTTTGTGACAAGTACCAGTGCTGTCATCTGTGTTTTGTGATCATGTATCCAGCATATTCCAATGACATTAGATGTCTCATATGTTGCACTGACTTGACTTGTGTAATAAAAATGTACAATATTCTAATACGTGGTGATTTTAACGACTGCAGAAATATATTTCTCCCAAGCTATCGTGAACTTTCGTTGGAGCCTTCTGAATTGCACTTGTCAGCAATTTAAACAGGACTTGATATATAATAATTGTTGGTGATTTTAACGATAGCAGAAGTTTATTTATCTCCAGAATCTATGGTTAGGCTTTATTAGGTCTTCTGAATTACAGCTGCCAGCAGTTTTTTAGCCTCTTAAACTGTGTGTGAACTCGAATAATAAGTTCATTGTTGGTGAAACTCACTGGGCTGAAAGGGTTGTGCCTCGCAAATTCACCGTAGAATGTTTCCAATGACAGATTAGAATGATTTGTACGCTGCACGACGTGCGCGTAATTCTGATGTTGTGCCATGACTTTTTTTGGTTATTTTGAATGAATTAAAAGGTTATTCGTAGTACTAAATCTAACAATGTAGAAGTGGTTTCTCTGAATTTGTCACTCGATCAGTACTACGCCACGAAAAACAATTGGGAATTTTATGTTGGTCCGGGGATCATAACCAGTTAGTTTGTAGAATGTCACATTTGTGCTTCAGTCAGCTTCGGCGCCAATCACATGTCAAAATTCTGAAAAGGGCGGACATTTCTTGAAAAGGGTTCATCTCTTTAAAACATTGCCTTGATAGAAAACATTCAATTGTACAGAAAGTAAAAGGATTGAATTATAATTGAATGATAATAACCCTGGATGTCCTGACCTGTTAGAGGTTTATTTTAAGACTCCGGTTTAATTTTGATGTGTAGATTAAGTTGCTGTTTTATTGTATGAATAATCCAACACAACTACGATCCTTTTATTTGTCACTGAGACCTAGATTTTAGATTTATTTGATGTACTTCTAGAAAGCTGTTATTTTGAATTCTCTGGCAGGAGACATAGAAAATAGATTCTCGCTTACGTACTGCTGTATTAAAGTCAGAAAAGTATTTTAAAAAGTAGCAAAAGGATAAAAAATAAGGCACAAGAAAATCCAATTAAAATATTTGCATGGAGCCTTTGGGTGAGCCATTATTTTAAGTAGGTCTTGTGTTTATGTTTATTGTCCTTGTTGACATAGATAGACCTCAATGCATGTAACGTTCACTCGAGTGTGGTGACCCGGTCACAGTCTTCTACCTTGTATGTAAATCTGTCTCACTTCACAGACCAGTGACATCAAGCAATGTCTATCTGCTTTTGCTGGTGAATGTTAAAACGTACATTGCGGGTGTTGGTATTTTAAAGTAGGAGGAACAAGGCGAACTATGATGGCAGTGGTGTTGTGAACTCATTCCGTGACCCACCCATCGCTATTCAGCCCAGTGAACACAGTGACATCAGGACAGATACAAGTAAGAGAACGAGGAGAGTTTTTTTCGGGCTTGAAAAACTTTGCACAGTCGACTTGGGAGTACCTGACAAGCCTTGTTGATTTCGCCGTGTACGGTGAATTTACAAATGGCTACATTTGAAACTTGGTAAATACGCTGGAATGTACATGTTTGTGCTGGATATATGTGTCATACTTTAATACTGTAGTGAATGATATCGCTCAAAGGCTTTGTGGACTCCTTGTAACTTTTGTGCTTGCAGCATTTTTGTTTGTGTCTGCAAGCTACATAAGTTATTAACTTCTTCCCGTGCCACTTGTGTGTGTTATTTACCATACATTTCAAACAGTGGGAATTTTTCAAGACGGATTTTTAAACGGAATAAGTGAAAAGGAATTAAGACGTATGGTGGTTAAGTGAATTATCTGGACTGAAAGAAATCAACATTGAAACAAGATGTCGGACAGTCTCAGGAATCTAACTTGGTCCACTAAACACAATTATGGATCCAACTCACTGGCACATCAGTTCCCTAGCTTCCAGGTACGGTGTGTTTCTTTAGAAAAGTTGTTGAAATACAGACAAACCGAATAGATTATTTCGGAAACTTTTGTATTTTGCTGTTGTGTAATATAAATTATGGTGCAGAATAACAGTTACAGATATGTAATGTACGAATCGCATATTGTCTTTGATACAGGGATCTTTCAGATGGACATCACATTTATTAATGGCCTTTTATGTTCCAGTTTGTTTTACGCATAAATTAAGATTAATAAAATTAATATTACAGTTTTGTAGGTTAACAGTAGAAAATACGTAAACAAAAACATCAAGAAGAATATGCTTAATATGATGCACAATTATTGGCTTCCGTTCTTTGTGATTTGAATTGTAAACGTGAGACGTTTTATAATTAAACGGTTGGTTTAATGTTTGTGTTTAGATCAGTGCCCGGGATGCAGCTTCTGGAGCTGTGCGAGTTGAGGCGAGGTCCCCGAGTGGACGTGTCATGGATATGGGGGTAGGTGAGGTGAATGGAGTCCACACTGCCAACTTCACACCCACCGAAGTTGGTGAGTATTATTTATGAGCCTTTGTTTGAAAGAAAAAACATGAAAAGCAAGACATTTTTTATGAAACATTAGTAATAAAGAAATTGTGGGGTACAAAAATAATAATAATAAAACCCAATGATCGATTTATGACACAACTGTAACATTTACAAAAAAATATATACAAATGTTGTTCACCCTGTAATTTGCTTCCTGCATTTACGATTCAATGTACTATCTTCCAGGTGATTGGAACATTTCGATCTTGTATGAAGGACAGAACATCCAAGGAAGTCCCTTCAACGTGCGCGTTTACGATGCTGCACAGGTTAAGGTGTTTGGACTGGAAGGTGGATCGGTGGGAAAACAATTCAGCTTCTCCAGTACGTTGAATGACGTTTCCATCATATCAATTAAAATCTGTTGAAATTAGTGGAAATACCTATCTTTAACACTTTGCCTTTTATGACACTTTTGGAAGGAAAAGCATAGCTGAAAACAGACTTTTCTATGGAAGATGAGCAAACTAGTGTAAAATTTCTGGTATGATTTGAAGCGGTACAGGAATTGTGATATCGTATTCATAGTTTACGTTTGTCCGTGGTATGGGTTCTTTGTAAATGTTAATCATAATCAAGTTGCCAAGATTTAGTTTAGATTCAAATAAGGACAGTTAAACCTGTTTTGTATAAGCCAAACCAATTGGCTGACACACACAAACCAGTGACTCCAAGGATGTAATGTTCGTTGTATTTTAAACGCTTCGGCCTTTACGTTTGCAGTCGACACTAGCCAAGCAGGAGACGGAGAGCTGACCTTCGATATTAGTCACAATGGACGTACTGTTCCCGGTTCAATCCACGCTGAGGGCCAAGGAATTTACCGCGCATCGTTTATGCCCGCCGGACACGGCATATACACCATCAGAGTCTACTTTGCCGGCATGGAGGTCCAAGGTAAATTAAAGAATTCGCAAAGGATTCCTTAGTACAGATTACTTGTATTAATGTACAGGTTGCACCCAGCTCTCAGAGAAGGGACTGCGATGGTTATCACTACAAAACTTATTTTGAAAAAACATGAAGAACATAAAAAAACCCTAACAAAACCCCAACACCAATCGGATGTTAAAATCCCGAGCTTGCAGAATATTATTTATTGCCATGCAGATAGGCATAACGAATATGATGAAAAGTGTTACGATGTACACGTACAGTCAACATACAAAAACATTTAATAGATTTGTTGGCCAAATCCACGACATCACATAACCTTTTGTACATGTGTAGATTTTTCTATACTCTTGGATCCAAGTGTGTTGACATGCCGAGCCCTAAGGCTACTGTAGGCAGCATACTTGCACACAAATTGTTTTCATTTGAAATGAATACATTCATCGTCCAGCATCAAATGGTATAAAAGTTTGATGTTACTTTTATAGCAAAATCAGAAATGTGTCCCCAGTCTTTCAAATTTTATTTGTGACAAGTCACCTTTTAAGGGCTTCATCGAAATGAAAAGTGTCATTAAACTTACATTCATAGGCTATTTTGTAAGGAAGAACCCTTTCTAGCCTTTTACGTGTGAGTGGTTTTTTTTATCTGTTTAAATTGACTGATTTATGGACATAATTTACGTACGGTTTATACATATATATTATTTCCAAAGATATTATGGGCCTCCACCTATTGTAACACCCGACTTCCTTAATTTGAGGAATATTTATTACAATAAGTTGTAAACGAGATAAACCAGTATATGAATAGTAAAGCAACTTTTCATGCATTAAACATCTCTGAACTCCCTTGTGTTTTAAGAGATTAAATATTACTAATGTGTTTCCAGAGCGGTAATAAGTATTTTGACTTCGCTGGTATAAGACAAAAGAAGGTCACTTTCATCGTAAAGCATGGTCCATCTTAGAATATACATGAATTCTGATATCATGCAGTTAACTAATTGCTCCCTTCTTCTCTGGACGATAAACCAAATGTCAAACCTGTTATATATTTTGTTAGGATCACCCTACACGCTGGAGATAGTAGATTCCAGCATGGTGACCGCATCCGGAGAAGGTTTGAGCGCCGTGGAGGTCAACAAGAGAGCCTCGTTCATAGTGAATGCGGACGGTGCATCAGGAGGAGACATCAGATGTCAAGTACAATGTAAGTTAATTTTATGAATACAAAATAAATTGAAAAAATAATTGTCCATCCATTCCTCTCTCTCTCTCCATCCCAAATAAAAACATGATTCGAACATTGGTCTGTGTAATACGTTATTATCATTTAATCTACAAAAACGTCTCAACTATGTACAATTTTACCTTTTGTGTTGGTTTATTCTAATCATTAACGTTTTGTAATTTAGCTCCAAGAGGTGCCCAGGTGCCTGCTCAGGTGTACAACCAAAACGATGGAACATTCAGGATGGAATACGATGTACGAGAAGTTGGTACGTATTGCAGTATACCTGTCAGAACCGTGATATTTGATATGGTTAAACATTTAAATTGATATTTGACCAATATGAAAAGTGACTTATGAGCAAATGTGCAATGTTTCTAGGTGAATATGTGATAGATGTATTCTACTATGGTAAGCCCATCCAGGGATCCCCATTCAGAGTGAATGCTTTCGATTGGAACAGAATCACCGTTCACAACCTCAAATCAAGTGGAATCGCAGGAAAACCCGTTGAATTCGACAGTAAGTTATTCCTGTGGAAAGAGATACAATTAGTATATATTTCAATTGCAATATATTGACATTTCTTGCAGCAAAGGAGAACAATATATTGACACAAATATTTATTCACTTAAAAGTGGAGGAACAATAAAACAGGTAAAAAGTGACCAGCACATGTCAATTACAGATATCGAAACTTGAATAAGAGAGCTAATGTAATGTTATGTTGATTTAAATGGTAGGGATTCCCTGAGCAGTGGTCCACCCAGTCCGCTTTAACTCTCAAAGAATAGATAATGATCCGTTTGTTACATAATATTAACATTCGAACCAATTGAATTTGATTAGACCGGCTGTAAAGCTTAAGGGAATCCCTGAGTGTTGAATCACTTCATTCAGAGTTGTTAATTGTATCTCTAGTTGATGCAGCACAGGCTGGATCTGGTAACCTGGAAATCATGGTAAATGATGGAACTATTCCATGCAGTGTACAGAACCGTGGCAACCGCCAGTTTCACGGCTCTTTCATGCCTAAAGAGCCTATAACTCATATGATTCAGATGAAGTTTAATGGGCGCATCATTAAAGGTAGGCTGAAATGTCACGTATAAATAACCCAATGCTTTACTGCTAACTCCTCTTCCTGTACAGTTGACGCAGCCCATGCCGGATCAGGAAATCTGGAGATCATGGTAAACGATGGCACGATCCCTTGCAGTGTACAGAACAGAGGCAACAGGCAATTCCACGCATCCTTTATGCCCAAAGACGCCATGTCCCATCTTGTACAGATGAAATTCAATGGTAGAGAAGTCCCAGGTAACATGTCGTACCACTAATAAACCATAAGCTTTGATCTAATACCAAGTTGCTTCATCGTGCTTTTGGCTGTAGAAGCTTTGACTGTCGTGCTCGTTATCTAGGATGTCGCAGTTGTCTGACGGATAAAACCAGGTGGCAGTAGTTTGCTTCGCCCAGCTGAAAAGTTCAAAATGTTATGTTTCAATGTTTCTTGTCCTTGTGTATTTAAGTCTATAAATTTTTGCACCAAATTGTATTCTTGTAGTGTAACTAGTGAATTAAACAGGTTTAATCATACTAGATGTCTCTTGTTGGAATTGTTCGCATTCGTAAATGTTATACAGATACTGACCGAAATTTAGATACACAAAAAGGGTTTCACTAAAATTGTGTTTTAATTGTTTGGTTCAAGGGCATAGAAAAATGACACCGGGAAAGGTTTCTTTTAGAGTTAGTTCAGATGTATATTGAAACAATGTGAAATTTGGTCCTTTTCATTAACACTACAATTTACAACTAAAATCGTCTGCATTACTTAATATCCCAATTTCACATTTGCATGATACACATGTGAACAACACAATGTAAAAGTTATTCTTTTTCAGCACCTCTTCATGAACTAAACGGTCAATAATTAGTGGGTGTGCAGCAATTCATTGTGCTAAGTGGCCCAGAAAACCCCATTGTCCAGTAAGGGGCACACGCTCCTAGACCAGCGTGACAGTCTTAATGGCCATACCGTTTAGTTCATGAAGACACGCTGTTTGTCTTACGTAACTTTGGCTTATAAAATTTTATCTGCGTGTATTATCGGATCTATTTTTAAGCATTTCAATGTGATAAATAAACATTAAATATGTTATCTTTTTCTAATGTTTCATAGGCAGTCCATGGCGAGTGGACATCCGTAGTGCTGCTCATGTAACCGCTACAGGCCAAGGCTTGCAGTTGATTCAGGTCCGTCACCCAGCTATCTTTGAAGTGAGAGCTGGACCTGGAGCAGCAAGCGATGCGGTTGTACAATGCAACGTAAAATGTAAGTTACATCCGTGTCTTCCGTCTACAATGACACTGAAAATTTTTAGGATGTAAATGAAAGCTTCTCTTTCCTTTCTGCCCTTCTGTTCTTGTATATTTTGAAATATTTTTGCAGCACCAACGCAAAGAATGGTCCCATGTCAGGTTATCAACCAATACAACGGTGTCTACAGAGTTGAATATGTTCCGCAAGAAGTTGGTACGTGCACCAGTGTTTTAATTACACTTAAAATATTAAATAATTTTACTGTCGAACCTTCTGTCAAATTGAACTAAACGTACCTAATTTTATGATCCGCTTTCAGGTAACCATCTAGTTGATGTCCAGTATGAAGGTATGGCCGTTGGAAGCAGTCCTTACACCGCTAAATGTTACGATCCAGGAGCCATCAGGGTGTCCGGCGTTGGAAGTGGCATGGTCGGAAAACCAGTTGAATTTGAAAGTAAGTTCGTTTTTTCGTGCAACTGGCTGCGTGTGTGAAATCGAGTGTGAAATCCCGAATTGTTAAACTTTCATCATTTGTTTGTTAGCTTGGTTGCTGTCACTGGTTCATTGAATGCTAATATATTTTATTTCTTTACTAGTTGACGTAACTGCAGCAGGAGAGGGACAACTAGAGATCATGGTGAACCGCGGATCTGTCCCTAACACCGTCAAGATGTCAAGAAAGGGAGTGTTCCTTGTTAGCTTCATACCACGCGATGCGCGCACTCACATCATTGACATCAAATTTAATGGAGAATTGCTTCCACGTAAGCTTTGAAAACATTGTGTTGTTAGGTTAAGTTTTAATTATGTTGTGAAAAGTAAAATGCATGTTACTGATTCACCAACAAAAAAGGGATTAGGTTGGGAGATTCACACAGGTTCCTATTCACGCAATGTTGAACAGTAATTCACTCAATATCTTTTGGTTTCTTCCAGGTTGTCCAATCCAGGTTCCAATCCTTGACACATCACGCGTAACAGTCCAGGGCGAAGGAATCCGTCAAGTAGCCGTCAACAGGTCTTCCTACTTCCGTGTCAACACGCAATCTGCAGGAGTCGCAGATCTACAAGTTAGAGTAACATGTGAGTAATGACGCTTTTCCGTTACTAGTTTTCTTTGACGTATTATTGAGCATTTCATTAAGTGAGAAAATATACTAATGCAACAAGTGTGGATAGGATCACAGTCATTGCATGTTTTCTGTAGTTGTGATGAATTCGATAATTGAAGTATTAATTACAAAGCTATTAGGGTTATTTAAAGGGCTGCTGTGATGATTGAGTGAAACGAACTCACTAAACGGAAACTTATTTTAAGATGTAGTTAGCAACCCTTAGAGTATCCCAAATTTGCATGCCCATATTAGAGTTTCGATGTAAGTAGGAAGTGGAGAGCATTTTGCTTTGGTTTTGAAATTTAAAAAAAAAATGAATGTGTTAAATTTCTTTAGTAAAAAAATAGTAAAAAACAAGGCAGCAAGCATGACCAATTACCAAGGCAAAATGGTTTTTCTCCCTACCCAGCATTATGCATGATCCGTGATCGATTCGATCTTCGAACGTTTCTTTTTCCCATTAAATTATAATTTCTATTGATACTCATTTTGGAATTATATTAAAATATTTTGATGATATACATGGCCTTTGGTTTTAGTGACCCTCTTTTTCTACACAAGTTATTTTAAGAATGTCGTGTGCCAAATGTGCTTTGCTTCAATGACACAATCCACATCAGTGGCAGATCTTGAACACCTTTCTTAATTTGACGACCAATTTACTATGCAGAGATTTGTTATTTTGAAATTTGCGTACAATTTTCAGTTTTTATTTTTTTCCCCGCCCTGGATCTGCTACTGCAATTACTAGCCAATTAGCTTAGCACTGCACAAGTAAAATATTGCACACCCGTCCTGCTTCAAATGTAGACATTGTAGTAGAGTAATTTATGGAATTTATGATTATCAATAATAATTTGCTGCTTTCTTGTCTTAACCTTGCCAACATTTTAATAAATATTTTAAAATGGCACCGTTTTGCTTTTACTAAAATTACTTATATCATGTCACCATTTACTGAAGAAATTAATCTACTTTTTTATTTAATAATTAATTTCATATTTTCACAAGCCAGATATTAAATAGTAAGCTAACTATACTAAAACTTAATCAACAATGTCATGAGTGTGTGAATGCCATTTGATTGAATGTATGGTCATGTTTTAATGTCACTATTTCTATATAATGTATGTTTCTTTTAAAAACACAACCATCCTGTTTTGAAACTTAGTTAAAGAGGAAATGCCTTTGGCTTACAAATGACACTATTCTATACATGGAATGCTTCTGTAGTTATTCTTAATGAAGCCTTATTATTGTGTTACCAGTATCTTACTGTTACAATTGGTGGTTTTGTTATGATATAATTGCTTTTTGAGCAAGTTTGTTACGAGGCAGGGTATTTATAGGAGTCTCAAGGAGATCTTGGTGTTGTCTAGAACAGTAAGTTTTGTTTTGTGAACGCAACTATTCGATTTTTGTCCCTGTAACTAACACAGTAATCGTTAAACACTAATGCGGTTTCTTCGTTCTTGCTTTTAATTAGGTTTGTGTTTTAGTGCTTTAATTAATATGTGTGTGGTACGTTTCTTACTAACCTATGGTTTATGTTTTTGCTTTAAAACATCTTATTTAGCACTTATCAAGCGCGCAGTGAAAATTACTGACTAACATTGAGTTTGATAGTTATGATACAATTAGGAAATTAAGTAATACATAATAGAACGTTGGATACACGTCTTTAATACGCCACAAATGTAGGCAGTTTCTGATAGATTGACAAATGTTTCGAAGGAGTACTACTTTAATCTTGAAAGAAAACGTTCTCTCAAGAATTTTGCAGAACACTCCATAAATTAATCAAGGACGCAATCCACGTAAAACTATCGGCATTTTAACACTATATGTGTGAAACTGGAGGATTACATACACATATATCGTCATGTAGAAACACGCACATGCACTTCCACACACGCACACACACGCACACACACACAAGTTCAAGCACACGCACAACACAGTAAATCGTTGGTGTAGCAGTGTAACATTCTTCACATACTTGCTTTTCTTGCAGTAATATACCTTCTTTTATAAATATTAAATAGTGAAACTGTCAGCCTTGGTCCGTATTGCGGCTCTTTCTTCTTTCAGCAGCCAAATAATAGAAATTAACGCATCATCTCTATGAATGAACAAATGAACATTTTCAGACATTTCCGTCCTGTTCAAAATACTTCATGTGTGAATGGCAAGAATGGCAAGAAAGGAGAAGGTTGACATTTTCAAGACATGT
This sequence comes from Haplosyllis anthogorgicola, assembly GCA_038406195.1. NCBI lineage: Eukaryota > Metazoa > Annelida > Polychaeta > Phyllodocida > Syllidae > Haplosyllis > Haplosyllis anthogorgicola. The sequence goes on along the minus strand of JBCAUI010515701.1, from coordinate 17,901 downwards.
TGTAGATTACTGCTAGCTACTGATGTTTCTAATCTTGTATAGTTTTGGGAGTTTTGTCTACCAGGTGGCGCCACATGCTGTTCAAATAATGGGCCTCTGACCAATCACCTGCCAGCATTCCATCAGCACCTCTCCCAGCATTCTCTTCATCTCCCACAAATTAAATTAAAAGGAGACCCAAAAGTTGCATTTCTTTGATAATATATCACATTGATAGTAGCGGATCCATGTGACCAAAACTCAAAACCTGCCTTTGTTCTAAGTTGCACACTAAGTACAAGAGGTGATATTATTAGGCCCACATTTTAATTTAGGACAAAAAAAGGTTGGGGACTGTGAAAGCTATTTTACATTTCCGTGTTTAGCGCGAGCGAACCTAGAACCTCTGCTTTCGTAAAATCTTGGATCTGCTACTGCGATATTGACGAAGCACTTTTACGCCCATAATTAAAGAATATTGTGAAAATAAGCGTGTGGCATTTTGTCGTGGAAAAAGAGGGCCATTATTAGAAAGTTGTGTGAATTTTTGCTTCAATATTAGGTCATAACTGTGTAATTTCGGAAGTTATTTAGGATAAGTTGAAAGTTTAGATTGACAGAAAAAAAACCCAATTAAGTCAGTCTTGTGCCATAAACGATGGTAAAACTTGAAGAGTAATTATTAATGAGGCGTAACTACAGCTATAAATAAGGTGTTTATTTAATCAAAGAAGTAAATATAAATGATTGTTCAGAGCTCTTTTGATTAGATTCAATTTAAAATCAATGAAAATAAATCCGATAAATAGGTAGAGTAAATGTAAGGTGATGAAGCGCTTTTTGCTACAGGATTAAACTGCGTCTTTTCTGAGTTTTATACATATTAAGAGATTGATTTTTTCAGCCCCCACTGGCAAAATTATCCCCGCTAATGTAGAAGGTAACTCCCAAGCAGGATTTCAAGTTGATTATGACAGCAGAGAAGTAGGTTAGTAAGTCTGACTCTTTGCCTGCAAAAAATTCACTTATTTCCAAACAAAAACGTTATTTTGATAAAAATGCTATTTCATATAAAATGGTCACGTTTGTACACTTGCCACTAAGCTGAAATAATAATCCACAAAGTAGCATTTTATTAAATATTTTGTTCGTATTTCGCAGGAATTCATAGGATTGATGTCGACTATGCGGGTCAGCCCGTACCTGGATCACCTTTCTTTGCGAAATCGTATGATTCGAGTAAAGTGATAGTGCGAGGAATTAACGACGGTGTTGTTGGACGCAGATCTTCCTTCACTGGTGAGTAGAATGTCTTTTTCCCCGAAAAAAACTTTTTGAAACGTGGTAAATACCGTATTTACTCTTGAAAAATAAGCCCCCCCCCTTGTTCATTGAGACAAATTCAATAACATTTCGTCCATATGTTGTGAAATGTTTGATACCTTAAGACATGTCAATTTATGCATGTCAAGTCATAATTAGATATTGGTAACAAAAAAACTTCCAAAATTTGGTCTTGCAATTCGAGTAAATACAGTAGCTTGTGATAACCAATGTATGTTGTGTATGTGTTACAACTGAGCAGGTAAAATAATCGAATTCGAAAATCGAATTCCCTCGTTTCTGTTGCTGAACGATCGCGGGACACAAGAGTTTGACTTCATAGTTCAATCTCTCTTTTGAAAGCGGTTTATTCACTGCAAAAGACGGAACAGCTTTCTGCTGGCGATGGCACAGAATTTGCACGTGCATGAATATTTTACTGTCAACAGTTGTATGGAAATAGTAGTTTGGGAACGGTGATCCAAAAAGACGCAACGAAATTTGGTCTTTGGGTGGTTGAGAGATATTTGCATACTTTAAGATCTAATGCGAAGGTCCCTATTGTTGATTATGAATTCGATTGAACACGATGATCCATGTAAGGAGTTAGAAAGTAGATATTATCCGCAAAAAATAACGCGGCCACCATTGCGTCGTTGCAACATTCTGGTTAACGAATTAATGACTCACATTTTCCTTCATTTAGCCGGTTAGTGCGAAGATAGAAACAGTCCGCAATTACGAACTGAGATGTGGCCCGGTATAATGAAACATCTACCACACTTCAGTGCATTTCGAATGTACTAATTTACCTCGGGGCAAATATTGTTTCGTTTGTTGACGAGAATTCAATACACCATGAAATAATAAAGTGTAAAAATTGCTGGAAGAAATGGGCATTGCCGTAAACAAGTAAATCGAGTTTAAATATCGGAATACTTTGGACATTAGATCATGGTACACGTGCGTACACCAGGCGTGGAATAGGGGAGAGTCGTTTTATGGATTATTTTACTAGAGTTTCTTATTCTGTATGCGACTTGTTTACAGATCCTATGAACTTGGATGTAAATATTTACTTGCATATTTACCTCGGTGCATGTAATGTAGAGGGGTTTGTGTGTTTACCCTATTTACATATTTGAAAAGGGGTATATTTGGGCAGGCTCTGCTTTACCCAGTGCATATAGATCTAGTCATGTTTTGTTTGAAGTAAAAGCAGTTTATTGGGAGGTTGGTTAGTTGAGATCGGGTCTTGACGGCACAGCAGTGAGTGGTGTGTTGTTGTTATTCCCGAGTTTTGGGCAACAGTTGATGCGGTGTTACACCCGTCCACAGCACATCGCCCTGTTGTCCACCCAAGCAAGCAATATGAGCGCACAAGAGTCCTGACATGGTTGGCTGATTCTCAACAAGTGACATGCTCTTGTTACACTAGACTGCTTCTCGCAACTTACCAACTCCTTAACGAAAAAAAGAGATAGCAGAGCCTCACAGTGTATTATTTTGCTAGTGGCTGTTTCGTCTTGTCCATAAAGATTGTTGTGCTGAAGTGCTGGGAAAGGATTGTTACGAACAGTTTGGTGTGGATTAACTAAAACATGTGATCTCCCGGTGGAGTTAAGTCAACATGGGTTGAGCATAACAACTTAACGAATTGATAGCAGTTTAACTTATATTAGATTACCAGTACACCTGTCAACATGGGATCTTTTCGAACTTTTGTACAAGAAATGCGAGGGAAAACACAACCTCTAATGTGAACTCAACCATACCAACCAAACACATATGTTTCTGTATGCAATACCTCAAAAGGCGATTCGCAACGAGTCACAGTTAGGCACATAAACTGCTGAATTGACAACCTAATTAAAATATTCTGTGATAAAATGTTGCGGTAGCCAAATGTTAACCGGGTAATTTGTGCAATATATTTATGGATTTATTTAGTACATATGTACGTGTAATTAGGAACCTCAGCGGGATTCACCGATGTTATTTTATTCCCATGGGCATTATTACTGTAAAACTGTCAACTGAGTTCACATGATATGCTATAACATTACCTAATGAAATGATGACCTTAGTGTGAGAACGTCAGAACTAAAACCGAACATGGCAAGTAACGTTAATGAAAGAAGGGGCTTTAAGTCCATTAAGGGATTAACTCAACTGTTTAAGTCGGATATTCCTATGAAAGATGATAACAGATCGGGGGACAATAAGGACAAGAATGTCGCTTACATAGCCGGGCCATCAACCTGGAAACAGTGGAAGGAAAGGGCAAAACAGGATGCTCCAGTGACGAACAAACAGTTGTACACACCACCAACGACTCTGGAATTCCAGATACGGAAGCCAGATGGGCAGCGTAGAGCACCTGCACCAGCACCACCTGTACCCGCGCCTCCTCCTCCACCTCCTGCTGCAGTGCCAGCGCCTGCACACGAAGCAGCCCTGCAGAACGGATATCAACCGAATAGACAAAACAATGCCAAGCAAAACAAGAAACTGGGAAAGAAAAGTTACAGAAACTACGTGTTTATAAATGAGTACAATTCCAATCCGGAAGTCTGTGGTTTGGCAGCCAGCAATGACAGTGTGTCCACGCAAAACAGTAACAATCAGTATTACAATAGTCACGAAATACTGCCACCGCCAATGCCATTTAGAAAACCTTTCGATACAAGAAAAGTCCGAGTTTATAATGTACATGACGGTGCTGTAGGACGCAAGGATAGGTTTAAAGGTCAGTGGGAAGGTTTTGTTCGAAAGAATGTCGACATATCTACTTCCTCTTTCATAACCGAAAAGGCTCGGGAATTATTTTAAGACGGTCTGTAGATCTAAGGAAAAAGAAAACTTAACTTGTACGTATAAAACGGAATTTAAAAATGTCAAATTAAATGTCGGGTGAAAAATGAATTTAACAAAATAACATGATACAAGACGAGAATAGATGATAGTGATGTATTGGAATTCACTTCGTACGGACTAAAAGTAAATGCCAAGACATTATAATGCCACAAATGGCATGATGGAATGGTTTGCATGCCCATGCATGTACCCATGAACGTGCTTTACACAATGTGGGATGTAATACAGGAAAGGTAGTTTATTACAGGTATTTTTATATTTAAAGAGTATGTCTAAAATATGCTGTTATGATTTAAATACTAATTTTTGGTTTTCTCCATATTGTAGTTGACGTTAACGATGCGGGTGAAGGTAACATGGAGATATCCATCACCGGCGGTGGACGCAACATCCAGAACCACGTCCGTCAGATCGGTCCGGGACAGTTCGAAGTGTCCTACACACCCATGGACGAGGGTCCTCACACGGCATCTGTTACGTTTAACGGAGAACATGTTGGAGGTATGTAATTTATTAAATTATCAGTATTAGTTTCAAATGAATAAGTACCATTTGTTTGATATTTAATTCCTATAAAGACTTCCACTGTTGAAACTCATTGACTTACATGACAATGTTCCTTTTTTTGTAATACAAAAGGTGTTATTATACATTGTAATGAGCTATTTGCCCAAACAGCTAAAGTTATCTGGTATCAACAGAGAGTATCTTTATAATACAAGACACCTACACCATAATCCATTATTATCTTTACGGGAAATATCGTTGATGGAAATTAAAGAGTATCAGACCGACAAAGCAATAGTATTTAAGGGGAGTTGGCCTTGCCGCCCATCGTTACAATGGCTTACCTGACAAGTAACCTGTATGCGAGCCGCAAACAATTATCTGTTCTGTAAAAGGGACACAATAATACATAATGATGTTTATTAACAAAAAATGTGCAACGCATCAGTGATTTGCAAAGGGTTCGCGAATAACTGGATAAACTCAGGTTGTTGAAAGTTATAGTTATTAATTTCTTTTTTCTTCTTCTCAGGTGGACCTTTCACATTCCGAGTACTTGATGCATCTAAAGTAACAGCTTCAGGAGATGGTCTGAGTCTGGTTAGAGTTGGAACACCATCCCGCTTCATGATCAATGCACCAAATGCACATGTGAATGACTTCGAAGTCAAGATCTATGGTGAGTAAATTATCGTGGTTTCCATGAACGGATAAAATATGATTTCTTGAATGATACGTTTAATAAAATGTTAAGACCTAATATTACGCTATTAATATGTCAAGCAACTGCTGCATGATATTCCTTATTGATAACACACTAATCACATGGATTAAGGTTCATAATACTCACGTAGACTATTTCTGTTAACAATAGCACACAACTTGAATCTTAATCATTTTACCGTAACTTTCTACCCTATAAAACTGTACTAACAATGACAACAAATTAACCTAAATTAACCAAATAAAATAGTTTCGTTATTAACCTAATACATGTAATAATAGTTTCGTTAACCTTAGCTGATATTAAAATATTTTCATGCGTACTAATAACAAGATCTTTGCTTGGAATACAAATCCTCACTTCCAGTGCTAATTTTCACAATTTCTCTCAAACTAGAATACTTTACAGCTATACTAACATTATGAGTACTAACAAGATGATGTAATTCAAAACCGGCACTTCTAACATTGCTAACCCAAAAGGTATGCTTTAATGTTCTTACTTTTGCACAACTGCAATATGTAGACTAAGCTGTATCAAATAGTAAATAATGTTTTATCTCTATGCAATTCCTGGCACTTACAATGTGCAATACTGCCATGTACTATCTTGCAATCCTTTAAACGCGTAACAAATGAAATTGCATTGGATTTTTGTAGTATTCTGTTAAAATGCTGCACATTTTTTTAACCAGCACCAAGTGGACAGGAGGTTATCCCAGGCCTCAGGGATCAGGGTACCGGTATCATAGCCGCAGAATGGACGGCATCAGAGGTGGGAGACCACAGGATAGAGATAAAGTACCATGGGCTGCAGATACAGAATTCACCCGCCACTGCTCGCGCATGGGATGCCAGCAGAGTTATTGTGTCAGGAATCAAACCTGGACGTATCTCTAAGCCGCATTACTTCAACAGTAAGTGATTTTCCAATTAGTTTTTTTATGCAAACAAATTCAAGAAACGGTTTCAAGGACAAGGATAAATATATTGAAATATAGATTATACTATAAATTTAAACAAATCATTGTAATTAAATACCATGTTTTCATATTTACAGTTGACGCAAGCAGAGCTGGAGCTGGCAATTTGGAGATAATAATCTCCGTGGCAGGGGAAAATGTGCCCAATTTCGTCAAGGCCGAGGGCAATGCAAAGTTTGAGGTGTCATGCACCCCACAAGTGCCAGATACACACATGATCAGTGTCAAATTCAACGGTGACACTGTTCCAGGTAAGTCCAATGCTTTCGCAACAACAATTATCATAAAGTGTAATATTTAAGGAGAAGTATATCTCTAAGTACAATCTAAGTTCTTCCTCACGGGCCTTTATCCAGTAAAATGCATGGGCAGTAATATGAAGGACGATGAGCTGCATGCTACAATCGATTTTATAAGCAGGAGGATAATTTTTGTGTGAGAATTTTTGTTTGTGTATGTGCGCTTGGTGTTTTGCATGAAAGTACTTGTGAACAAAGTGGTAAATTATGACAACAGAAGTGATATATTTGATGTTTTTGGGATCTTTTTAAGAAATAGTCAGCATCTATTAAGAGAACAGGTTTTCTGGTTAAATGTAGGGAATGTCTACTCTTATAAGTTTCAAACTTTTGTGCGAGCATGTTTTCTATCAATGTTGCGGGGTCGACGTTTCGTTCATTTCACTGCATGCTGACTTTAAAGTTTAAAACGGAGCAGCTTAGAAGTGGTGTGGTACCATATTTTCATGCATGCTGTGATAATTCAAAGTGACCGTGGTAAGTGGAATTAATCTAAATTCTTTCATTTCTTAGAATTATATTCTCTCTTTGAAATTAATTGATGGCGATGTTATCCTTTTGTGTAACTATACGGTATGCTCAACAGGAAGCCCGTTTATGGTTGAAATGATTGGACGAGGTAAAACACACAGTCTTGGCGGTGGAATGATCAGAACACCTCTAGGTCAACCAGCTATCGTTCATATTGACCCTAGAAAAGCCGGTGCAATAGCGGAAACTGCACTGGTGGAAGTCATTGGTAAGTATACTTATTGTGGTAAAAGATTACAATTTTGAAATTGCCAAAGATTTATCGTCCCAGGGAGAGCTGAACAAACGTTGTAACTTTCTGAAGTTGAACTGATAGATGAGTTTTACATCCATGGTACTGTTGTGCAATTTTTTCAGCGGTACTGTGTTTTGACTGTGAGTATTTTTTTCGTTTACAGCTCCATCTGATAGAACATTGAGAGCTCGAGTTGATTCAGTTGAAGGAGGGAAATTAAAAGCAGAATTCGTTCCAATAGAAGTGGGGCCACATTGTATTAATGTAACAATAGGTGACTTGCTGCTGCAAGGTAGTCCCTTTGCCTGTGCTGTGTACGACATTAGACAAATTTATATCAGCAAATTGCACAGAGGAATAGTGGGAAAGCCCTATGAATTTGAAGGTAAATTTATTTAAAAATTTCAGTCGAAATTATTCATCTTTCTAAACATTTCATAAAAGTGGATCAAAATTGATGAACAGTAAATACATTTAATTTGGTTTCATTTTAGTTGATGCTAGCAGAGCAGGAATGGGTGAAATTGAAGTAATGGTACAGGCAGTCAACAAGAAGGTTCCAGTTAAAGTTATAAACAACGGCAACGATGTGTACAAGGTCCTGTTTATGCCGAAGGACCCTGTTAGGCATTTAGTATTTGTCACTTTCTCCAAGGAAACTGTGCCTGGTTCGTTCGAACATTTCAGTAAATAAACGTCAATTTCAGCGACCATGTATTTGATATTAGTTGAAATGCTAGATACAATATAAATGAGTGTGAAATGTTAATTTCTTCCAGGATCGCCTTTCTACGTTGAAATGGAAGATGCGACCCGAGTTGCTGCTGTGGGTAAATGTCTGGAGGCAAGTCCAATTAACAAGGTGGCAGAATTCGACGTTGATCCGTCTAAAGCTCCATACAGAGCTAATGCTTTTATCAAGATAACAGGTACACTCGTAATTTATCTACACAGACATCTCATGTGGAAGATTGAAGTCCCGATTTCCATGAAGTAAAAGACTTGCGTTTATGGCAATCTGTTACTAAAGGTATTTTTTCTTTATTTCAGGACCTCCGCCATACAAAAGAGAGATTCCATACCGAATGTCTGGAGATTATATAAAAGGTTGGAACGTACAATGGTTACCAGAAGAACTGGGTGTGCACACCATTGACATCAAATATGGAGACAAGCATATTGTTGGCAGCCCTTTCCGGTGTCGTGTGTATGACTTGACGAAAGTGAGGCTGTATCGAGACGAGATGAGTGAACAGGTGGATCTGGATGGAATTCCGGGAGAGGACATTGTTTTCTTTGGTAGGTCAGGCAAAAATGTCTGGTACGATACCTTTAATGGATAAGAATATTCTTTCAAATTCTTTGCCAGACATATCAATACATGTAATGTTGGATTTTATTTTTTTAAATTACTTTTTCTACTTTATTTGTCACGAGAAAACGAAAACAGTGATGCTATCTTCCTTCCACAGTTGACGCATCCGAAGCCGGTGCTGGAAATCTGGAGATCATTGTGAAATGTGCCAATTCAGGACAAAGAATCCCTAACTACCTGGAAGGGGCCGATCACAGTGGGAAATTTCGGATTTACTTCACGCCGAAACCTTCCTGCTACAGATACACTGTAGATGCTATGTTCAATGACGAACATATTCTGGGTACCGAATACGTCCTGACACGTTATAACTAGATTTACGGATTGAAATTGGGTTTTTCTTGCTTAAAAATATTCTATTTATTGTGGAAACTGTATTGGGAAATAAAGATAATTTGATAAGCATATTGTTGTTGACTCAAAATATTGGGAATAACAGATCACATTTTGCATGAGTTTGAGTGGGTGAGTACAGATCTTGTTTGTTACGTGTGAGAGTTTTGAAGTGTGAAAGTTCTTGTTTAAAAACTGGTTGTAGCATGCCTGTCCAACGGAACTGCAAATACTTTAGTAATTCATCATACAATATTGTCTTATTTCCAAATGCCAATTTGAAACTTTCACGAATAATTTTAAAATTTTTGCAGGAAGTCCTTTCTACGCTTCAATTGTTGATGGCAGCAAGGTGACTGCATCAGGGGACGGCCTCAGACTGGTGCCCGTCAACACACCCTCATTCTTCACGGTGAGCACGAATGGTGTTGGCGATGCTGCACTGGATATAGACATCACAGGTAAGACTGAGATATGTGAATTGTAAACCGCATTTCTAGCTTCTTCTACATTGTGAATATTATTTGAACCACCAAAACAGGATGTATGTTGTTGTCAAAGAGAGGAAAGTGTATGTGTTTCAAGCCTGGAATGTGTGATCGTTTATATTAGCAATCTAATATAACTAAATTTATGGGGGCAATGCTGCGTAACAACCGAAACTTCAGTTGTACAAAATCTCAGGGTTTTTTATCCGGGTTTCCTTTTCAGTTAATAATTGCTGCTGGGTGGCTGGAAATATTGTCTGTTCAGTGGCAGGAAACCCTGTCTTGGTTACTGGATTTCCTTCCCCGGTTAACATGTGTTGCTGGGTGGCTGGGATATACTTCACACATTGTAGTTGGCACATATGCACTCAAGCACATATGGTGACGAATTCGGATTAAAAACAGGAAGAGTCAATCCAAAACGCGAAACCTTTTATCAGATGTTGAGAAATCCAATGCTAGCACCAACTGTTTTCGAACAGTGCACTTGAAACAGCTAACATTCTGTGTGTGATTTCAGCGCCCTCTGGAGCTATGGTGCCAATGAATGTTCATGGAAACCCTGCTGATGGGTTCAAAGTGGAGTATCAGCCCAACGAAGTGGGACGACACACAATTTCCGTGCGCTATGCTGACGTGGAAATCAGCGGAAGTCCTTTCTTCCCAGAAGCGTACGATACCAGCTTGGTGCGTGTGGGACGAACTCCAGATGGCATTGTTAACCAGCCAGTGCATTTTGATGGTGCCTCTATTTACGCCTTTTTTCTGGATTGATTGTTTAAGCCAGCCAATTGGAAAATAAATGTTAGAATTAGTAGCCCATATAGGGTAAAATAAAACTAGTAACATGCAATTATTTACAAAAATGAACAACAAATTACTAATTAATTCAAACATTTATTTATTCAGTGGACTGCAGCAATGCTGGTGAAGGAACACTAACTGTGGATGTTCGCGGACAGCAAACAACAGCGTTTACTGAAATCAAGCCGAAGGGCAATAACTTCTTCGATGTTGCGTTCACTCCTCGTGAAAACTGCCCTCATCAGATACACATCACGTTCAACCAGCAGAAAGTACCAGGTGAGTTTCTGTAGCAGATTTTTTTCCTGCATGCATGAAAACCCTTAAATATGCTACGTATTTTACTTATTGTTTTCTATGGTATAAATGGGAATTTTTGTCTCTAGGTTTTGTCTAGGTATGGCACCAGCATACACAGCCTTCACTCCCTGCACCCCCTTACCAGCCTAATGGTCAGCCTTGACCTTCCCCCACCGCTAAGGCCCAGGCCTATGAATATGCATTATCTAAGGGTCACATCCTTGACCTAGATTCCACCAAATATATAATAGCCTTCTGCCCAAGTTCAGGCAGTGCACACTAGACTGTCCCCATGCATGTATCATATGTAGTAATAAATATAGAGTCATCATAACGCCTCAGGTTCGTGTTATATGTCCAACGCATAGCTTAACCCCACGACAGGTTTCCCCAGTACAAAACACCCTATTGATACAGGAAATATTATTATTACTTGGGAATCAGGAAAAGATCTCGTCTGTAATTATATTTATATCCCTCACATTGTGTGATGTGATTTCCCATTTAGGAAATAAGTGTTACTTGTTAGAAACTTGTCAGTGACCAGTTTGATCAATTATAATGTGGATTAAGTTAGTATAATGTGTGTGTTGTTGTACAGTATTTGACTTTAAATAGACTTTAACATTTTGTAATTGAAGCATTCTTAAAGTTGTGCACGCAGAAACACAATTGAAATGCAAGTGAAGTCACCTGTGATCCATTCACTATGGTACAGCTACTGAGAACACTTCAGTGACAATCATGAATTTAATAAAATGCTTTCAGGGTCTCCATTCACCGCCAATCTGTTTGATACAAGCAGCATCAGTGTTGATTGGCAGTCAGTGCGAACTGGTTCCGTGCATAAACCATCAGCCTTTGCCGTTACTCACAGTGGCCTGCAGTCTAGTGGTCTAGAAGTAGATATTCAAAGTGAGTATAAACTGTTGTGTTTAAATCGTCTAATGTCTTTCAGATGAATTAAGAAAAGCATATTTCTTCGAAGAAAACTGATTCATGGCCACATTTCTTTTATAAATTTTACTTCTACGTAGTTTAGCACATTACAACAGGTGTGAATTATCCTAACTGCATGTTTTCGTTTATGTTAATTGCAGATCCTAATGGGATATCCGTACCTGCGAGACTGACCCCCATGGATCCTGACCATACTCGCGTTGAGTTCACACCCACAGAAGTTGGAGGTCACCTCATTACTCTGCAATACAACTCGCAGAACGTGGTCGGAAGTCCATTCACGGCGTACACCTATGATGCCGCCAGGGTTAAGATCGTGGATGTGGATCGTGTTGGATCAGTTAGTCGTGAGATGGGATTCACTGGTACGTTCTGCAACTCACAGTGGAATTATTTGTTAAAATACAAAAGGATTCGTGCATCATGTTAACCCAAAAATTTGAAAATAGCAATCTTTGAATTTGAAGTTTAAAACCAACGTGGCTTGAATTGTCTTTGTATTTCGGAGTGGTGTTTGTTTTAAGTAATTAAATTAATCAAGTAACTCATTCTTAAAAATTGTAGTTGATACGAGCGAGGCTGGCCAAGGAGACATTGATGCTGAGGTTTCCTGCAACGGAAAACTGGTTCGCACCAATCGTTCGAAAATAGATGGATCGCACCATAGATACACTTTTGTACCCCAGGTCAATGACGATCACACTGTGAACGTTACATTCAACTACGACCCTGTACCAGGTTAGAGATACAATCTATAAGAATCATTAATTTTTTATTGTAATGTATTAAAGAAAAAAAACCAGTTATGTAGTTATTCGAGATGAAATAGAATGGTTGAATGCATGATTTATGTTCATTCTTCAGGATGTCCTATGATCATGAAAGTAAGTGATCCAAGTGGAATGCTGATGATGTCCGGAGACTCGATGACCCGTGGTGTCGTCGAGCAGCCAGCCTGGGGAATCATGCAGACACAGGGCGCAGTGATCGACGTATCTCAAGTTCAAACGAAAGTTACAGGTCTGATTGGGGAACAATAAAATTTGCCATTTAATTTTTTTTTGTAATACATTGGCGGATCTAGATGGGGGCGCCGCCGGCGCGCGCCCCCTCCCGCAACGGCCCAAATTTTCTTTGTTTTCATGCATTTTTCACTAAATTTTGGGCGAAAATAGGGGGTGGCGCCCCCCCCCCAACGGGAAATCCTGGATCCGCCCCTGTAATATCACTAGTTTACTGAATCCAGATATAAAACAAACAGGATGGTTGTGTGCAAGTTCCATATATTTACAGTTGTATGTCTCTTCTGTTGATGTGTATTGTTTCAGGTATTCCAAAGGAACTGGTATGTTTGTATGAGTGTTTGGTGCATGATTTTTCTTCTTCTGTCATCGACAGTAAAGCCCCCTTTTCACCATATTGGAAATCAGGCTTTTGTATCCTTGTCCACGAATGCCACGAATGTTTCTGATACAACTTGTGAAAGTTATTTTCTCACGACAATCATCACAGCAGTTACAAGAAATGAGAAACAACTATACGGCCAATATTATTATGTGATTCAAAATTATATTTGTACGTTATTTTACTGTTTAGCACCGAATGGTGAACTGGTTCCTGCAAAAATAGTGCAACAACCAGATGGAGACTACAAAGTAGAATACTCATCCAAGTACACAGGTGAGGAAGTGTGCTCTATTGTGTTTTCGAATACAGAACTATTAATGGAGGTACTTTGTGACGAAATCTTTATTGTTGTGTTATTTAATATGACGTTCTCCTTTCAGGTCGTCACACGGTGGAAATCCTGTATGCTGGACAGGCCATCATGGGCAGCCCCTTCTACGTGGAGATTTATGATCCAAACAAGATCAGAGTAGAAGGTGTCAAGAGCGGCATGATCGGGGAGACTATCGGATTCGACAGTAAGGCATCATAAATTTATATTAAATCATAATTAGTGAAGACAGAGACATACTGATACTTTAACAGTCTCTGATCATTTCTACTTGCATTCAGATAGCCTTTACAAAAACAAATGGTTGAATTCTGCATACAATCCTATTTGTATCCGTAAAACGATTACAGCGTGGCCATTGTTTAAAACAGAATTATATTTTAAGTTTGATGAAGGTATTAATTAAATGTAATCACTTGATGATTTCAGTTGTTCGTAACGAAGCTGGCAAAGCTGAGCTGGGTCTGACAATAACAAGTCCATCAGGCCACAATGTTCCGTATGAAATCGGGCCGACACATAAGGGAGAACACGTTACATATGTACCTCAAGAGGCAGGGCCCCATCACATCTACATAACATACGGCGGACTAGAAGTACCAGGTTTGTACATCTTGACTGCATTCAAAGTTAATTCGTATTTGATATTTTTCTGAAGTAAAGAATATTCGTGTCTAGAATCTGCATGGATGCACAAAGAAGTGTATGAACCATGAAAATGTAAGAGTAAAATTGAATACTAAGTTTATTCCTAAGGAAGATTACAATTGAGTGATGTCATTGAAAAAGTCATTGATACGTTGTACTTTTAATCTGTAACAAGCTGCGAAGCAATACTCACACTATCACCACTCAGGGATACACTCAGGTGTACTTATTACCGAAATGAATGCGAAAAGAAATCCACATCAATATACCAGGGAAAAAGGTTAGCTCAACCCAAATCGAAGTGTACAATCACGTGTGAATAATCTGTCTGCACAGTTTATTTCTTTAAACAAAGAGTCAGTTCTGTTGTCATCGATGTATCCTCTCCAAATTGTATTAATGCATGAGCACAAACCGTTTTCTCCAACATTGAAATTTATGAAAGTATATGAAAAGAAAAACACAATCACAACACAAAGTTATTAATTGTAAGTAAAAGACAAAGACACGATCACAACAATGTGTATTGAAATTAGAGTAGATTCACTAAGAAACCTTCAGTTGTATTAGTATTGGTTTACACTTCCCGTCATGAGCATGGTGAAAATTTCTAGATGTATTGAATAATGCACATATCTGATAAGTTAACTCGTTCCATAAATGTCCACAGTGTGTTGAAAATTTTGTTAGGGCTCAGCATGTTTATCTGTAGACTTGTCACTGAACAACATAGTAACACTTTGTATAGCTTTGAATGTAATGAAAAAGGCTTTATTGTGTTTGGCCCATTTAAATTATTTTCTTTGCGTGTAACAATTCAATTCTCTCACATTCAGTATTACGTTGGAGTTATGATGATGAAGGTATTCTTTCTCTAAACATAATCAACACATAAGATATGTCTTCAGTCTTCACTCTTTTAGGGTTAAGATTAGGATTTTAAACTTTTATCATGTATATAAAGTTTAATCATAGATACATGTGTGACGCGCTGCATCGCGTGTCGCGTGCTAGGTCAAGTAATCGGTGGCTACCCAAATTTCCGAAGCCCTGGCTGGTGCTGGAGCTGCTCGGGCGAGAGCTATGAGCAGCACACCAGTGACACCGGGACTTCAAAGTCGGGCTGCAGGTGGCTGAAAGGCTCCTGCAGCTGTGCTATTTTTAGCTCCCAGATGTGGCAACCGCCTCACGCATGCATAGTGCACGGTGATGTCATCCCGGAAGTCAGTTGTTGTCAGTGACGTCACCCACATGTGTGGCCCAGCACGTGCAGATGTTGACCCCGGTGCCACTATAAAACCATACCCCACTATTAAGTGTTGTGCATTTGCTCTTAAGCTGCTGCCAAGTACAGTTGAAGCCTAGCTTGCCTGCTATTCCCTAGACCCCGCGATCTACTGATGTTCAATTGATAATTCATTGTTTCTCTATTTTGTTCACCAGAGGTATGCTGTAGCGTGCCTGTTTAGTTAGTAACGTATCATTTAGCTAGTGTGTCATGGGTATGCCGCTAGACCTACACCTCAGAGTAAGCGATTCGAGTGGGATCAATGCCTTTCGGTAGACGAAGATGTGAGTCAGTCACATCGCAGAGACATCGGTGCTCACATGTTAACATTACGAGTTTGCGCGCATGACATTTATTGGCATCCCTGGGTGGACACTGATTGTGTCACATAACCGCGAAGGCCGCGATCTGGATTGTAGCCCCGTGGGGTTACCACAGTTGCGACCTGTGCCATAACGTTCGGTCGGTGAAAAGAGGTGCTAGCATGCTGCTTCACTAGTGTGTTTCCTACTGTGTAGTCAACCTGTCTCCCTAGGTGGCTATTGGGATCAGGTCACCACAGACTAACAGGTGCAGATAGTAGACCGCTAGCCAATTAATATCATTCTCTTTTAGGCCTTAGCGCCTCTACAGGTGTTGTGGTCTCGACCGTGGGTGGCGGTTCCACGACCGTCGCCTCTGCAGCATTGATGATTTCAGTATTGTGCACTGCGGAGTCCTCACCTCCACGGGCTGACAGCTCACCCTCCGGCATGGCAGGGGGTTTACTGTCCGTCATTATTTGTGGAAAACTAACACACTCTAGTTGCATTGAGTGTAAATACTAGGGCAGATCCTGGAGGACCATGTGGCCCAGCCAGAGCACCAGGGATGCAGCGGGCTCCCAGGGCCGACCCGAGGTTAGTGAGGCAGGGTGTATTGCTGGTGCACCAGGCACACTGCGCCCCACACCCCACACCCCATGCCCTATGCCCCACCCCATGCTTCACCCTCACTGTAGTGTTACAGGAGCAAGGTCTCGGGGGCGAGGTTGCCGAACCCACCGACCACATCTACAGCCGTGTGATAATAGAAGAATGCTGCAACCTGAGATAGGGGACACTGGGTCCACCTACGTACTGCATACCCAGTCCGCCTGCTCGACAAAGCTCGACGCGAGGTGGATTACTTCCTAAACATAACTGATGAGTGTACCTTAGATGCACTCATTGCACATTTATCTACCGCATTCAGGTCTGGCAAAGATGAGAGTACCATCTCTCAGGAGTTTTATAGTCGACAACAGCAAGCGAAGGAAACTCCTGATCAGTTTGCCGATGAATTACAAATTCTCACACGGAAATTAATTATGGTTCGTCCTTCTTTTAAGGAGTCTGTCGACCATGCTCTGAGGAACCAATATGCTTCCAATCTGTGAGACAATTTACAGTCAGCAATAGCATGTGCTCAATTACCTCTTTGTGAGGATTTTACATTCACAGCTTTCCGTGGCCATTTGGCCAATATCCTATCCTTGCGGAAGAAAAATCTTAACAAAATTGCTGTAGGTTCATCTTCTGTATCAACATCCACTGGTGATGCATCAGAGGATACTGATTCCGATTCATGGAAGATGAGAAAGCTACACAAACAGGCTGAAGTGATCAAAACACAGTCTGATAGTATCAAGAAATTGTCAGATAAATTGGATACTGTGTTAGCTCAAACTCAACAGTGTCACAGAGCATACAAACCAGATATGATACAAAAGGTGGTGTCTCAAGCCATCAGTTGTTATCAACAATCAGCTGATGTACAGCCTAATATGCCATTCCGTGGTAGACCTTGGGAAATTAGGTGCGTCCCTGGAGTCAATGACAAAATGGATCCGTCCCAAACTTGCAGGTATTGCAAAGATAACGGCCATTGGTTAAATAACTGTCCATGTGTTAAGGCCAAGGAGGAGCGTTTACGCACAGCTGGAGTGACCAATGTCTCGAACAATAGGTCAAATGGCTCCTCTTCATCAACACCACAGCCAAACTAAAGACCCCTTTGTCCAAGAACCGGGGCAAGGGAGGTGATGGACCAGGTCCATCCGCAAGAGTTTGGGATGGGAAAACGGAATGGAAAATGGAGAAATTGTCTATGGAGGATATTCATGCTAACATCAGTGGGTTAAAAATGTCTCATGCAGCCAAGGTAGAAGTTATGAGACAAGCAGTAGCTGATTGCCCCGAAGTTAATATCTTTGTGTCTGGATGTCAGATGCCATCCTTGCTCGATTCGGGCAGTCAAATTACCATCGTACGTGAATCATTCTTTAATAAGAATCTGCATAATTTTATCCAACCTGTAGAAGGTTCCAAAGAAAATACACATCAATGGTTTTGCATTAGTGCTGCTAACCAAGGCACTTTACCTGTTTCACAATATTTTGAAATGGATGTAAATATTCTTGGTTTAAAAGTGCCTAAGGTAGGATTCCTAGTAGCTACAGATCCCTTTGTGGGATTAGACAAAAAGCCAAT